>JAHWFP010018717.1:0-28738 GCA_023313725.1 Lithobius niger
CATGTAGAAATAGTTTTAGTAGGTGTGTTGCTGCTTAATGTTTAAACATTGTTTGTGCTAACCTTCCACTCCACTCAGGTAAAGAGGCTAGTAATAATATTAAATGCTTGGTTGGATCGCCATTGCAATCCTGCACACAACGACGCAAACTGCTTGTTTCTAGCTACTACGGTTCCCGAGATATGACTATTTCACCATCAGGGTATGTTAATCCGTCGCCGTACGGCCAGTAGGGCTAAAAATCAAGTCGACAACTGCTGAATTTTCGTCGCCATTTGGCGAGTGTCGACCGACATTGGTGAAGGTTGCTTTCCGTGTCGAGTCGGAAAGCTTAACAAAATGTTCAGCAATTTCGTTAACAAAAGGTTGAAAAATAAGTTGCGTGCAATTGCCTACGTTTTTCTCCCAACCATATGTTCTGATGTAGCCACCAAAGTTCCTCTTTGACACTTCCGGATTCACGGCTGTATTTATTTTACCTGAATAAATATATTTTATTAATAAAAACAATGTTTTTCAAGCTGCCGCAGCAGTGTTGAAATAAAGTAGACTAAATGAAGCAGTCTGAATGGAACAGGATACGAACGTAACAATTCCATTAGCGTTATAAATGAAGAAATCCGTTTGCGTAATAAATGAATAAACATTGTGGAGCCAAGTGAACATTGTGAACTTTGTGAAATTTGTAAACTTTGTGAACTTTGTGAAGATTCTCAAAGGGTCAAAGAGTTTTAGCGAGCGTTAACCGCATCCGGTCATCTGCCCGACGCAACCCGAAGGCCCTATGTCTATGAACATTCTGAACTGCAACTTACAATTGATTACTTTATTTACTGCTAAATTCGTTTCTTTATCCTATGACAATGGCTGCCAGGTTACCGCAGCGTGCAATTGTCGGTTGCCAACCAAACAAAGTTTGCCATTCTAACTAGATTGCGTCCTGACCCAAGGTACGTAAGGTATACGTGAACAGCCGTGTTTTGGCCTCACATGCGTTTGGAGGGAGTTTCTATAGGTCATGGAGCTGATTGAGAAGAATCATCACAACCGATTTTCTTGTTTAAAACTACGAGTTTCCTTATCAGATCGAATCTTTCTTATGAACAACCACTTATTTCAGTAAAAAAGGCTACTTTCCTACATGTCGAAAATTGAGTTGCACACCAAGATCTGCACTCTGATTTAAACGAAGTAGTGCGCTGGTGGCTGTGCGGTAACTGGAAGGGACCCTGCCACATCCGCAAGTCGGGGAAGCGTGAGAGAGCACCAGACTCCTTCAGCAATGGCCCACAGTTTTCAAAATATCGGCCTCTACCATGACAGAAGATATCCCGGCAGAATACCGTTTTGCCTTTCCCTGTGCTACAGATTTCCACTGATACTAGAAAAACATGTAACATACTTTAAAAAAAATTCGGTACTGAAAGTATGAGAGTGAACTAAATTCTTATTTATTCTTATTTTTATTTTAATTGGAAAATCTGGAAATTCTCCTGGCACCCTGATGAAATATTACCTAACCCGCTTCACAGTTGCCTTACAAAAATTAAATTTGTCAGGGAGTGTCTTTTCCTGTGTGCCTAGAGCTGTTGTCCTTGTCACTACCACTCCCTAACATGCAGACTTAGTTCTGCTAAGTTTTGTCTCTGTAGGGCAGTGACACGACGTAGTATTATTGTATATTAATAAACAAAAACGGAACGTTAAATGTTTAGAGTAAGGGTCTAATAGTCAAAACCTAGAAGGAACACGGACAAGGTTTGACAGTAAGGGTCTACGTGTAAAATTTTGTAAAATTGTGTAGTATTATTGTATATAACTCTATGGTGGAGCCAGTTACTGGGTTAGCTGCAAGGTGCACTGGCAGGGGAAAAGAAGAGCGTTTTACTGAAGCCAATGCTATTAGACTGGATTTCTTAGGCTAAAACGCGCGATTTTCGTCGATTTGTTGGCAGTTGCTGACATTTTTAAGCAAGTGGAATCTTTATTTTCCAATTACAACCTAAGCAGCATAAGGGATTGGAGAAAACAATGGTTTTTTAAGCCTACGAAATCCACTCTCAAAGCACTGGCTTGACTAGAAGTACCGTTGTTTAACCCACCATTTCAATCTAGTGCCCCTTGCAGGTATCTCACTTGTAGCAATATGACGTCACTTGGCCCTGCTCTATTGTTTCCTTATTTACGTTACCTTTTGGCTCAGTGGTTGGACCTTGGCCTTTGATTTCAAAGGTCGTGGGTTTGATTCCCCGCTCATGCAGTCTGACATATTATAAGTCCAAAAGGCAACGTAAATAGGTTTGCATCCGTATTTATTTAACTATCTTGAGCCATTGGCTTTTTCGTCCTGTATAACCTACTGTTTCCTTGCTGTGTTTTAATTGTAGAGGCCCAGGTAACCATTGTTATGGTGTTCTATTGTTATCTTGTTTTCCCTTATTCTTCTGGCTTTTGTTCTTGGCCTGATCGTTACTGCTCATGTTTAAGTTGTATTTTGCTGTATCCAACCCATTTGTAATGGGAGAAGTACTATTCCTGCACTTATCAGTAATAATGATGTCTCCAACATATAATCATACCTTCCAGTAGAGACTCTTCTGAAATTTCTTGGAAATTATATCGTTTCCTAACTGCCCCTTTGGAATCCGGATTTCGTGGAAGTTTGCGTACCGAACATGGACGCTATATTGTAAGTTGTAACCATTCGTTTTTTATTATTCCAAGGTCATATTGTGTTGAGCCAGACTGTCCTAATGCTAATTCGCCCAAGTCCTAAATATTATAACTGTGAAATACCATTGGCTCCCTGAAAACCATGTTTGGCACCAAAGCTATTTTACCCCTGTCTCTGCCCGAATGTCGGTTCCAAATTGAGTTATGAATAAACCAGAGGAAGAAATCTTACAGTCCCCAAAGTAACTGTTTCCGGATCACCTTAATTAACAAACCAACCACATCTTCTCATGCTAAACGGCAAAACGATCCACGCGAAATTGTCAGGGCTCTGACTGACTGTTTTCCATCGTGTAACCAATTCTGGTGCCGAACCAGCCCTGGGGCAATGTTCCCGTAGGATTTGTCCCAAATTGCGGCTTGACCCCATGTGCCTTTTTGACCCCAGGACCTTTTTGGACTTTGTAGGTTACCCTCCCGAGGCTCTTACCTCAAAATTCAGTCATGGATAAAAAACGTATTGTTTGTGACTTTTTATTTGTAAGTTACGCCTTATTCATCTAGTTTGAATGTTTTAAAACTGTGTAAATTTGAAATTTGTATGACATTGTTGCATTGTTGCTAGGTAGGCCTAGTTGCAAAGTTACTGGAAAATGCAGGAAAACACAGCAAAAACGGTACCAGAAAATACTAAAAAAAACTATTTTCAAATATCAAAACTGTACGAGCATTATTTTGCTTAAAACAACTCAAGATACAACGAAATTTTTTTTATAAAGCATCAACATACCTGGTAGCGATTGATTGACTGCTTGAAAACGGATGAGCGAATGTGGTTTTACCTTATCAAGCCACTACTTTTATGTATTTTATTTAGAGTGATAATAATACTTTACGATTTTACATTCGTTTTCGTATTTCTCTTTAACTGGCTTGGCTCTTCGAAGAACCGAAGCTATAAACATGGTAGAAATTCCATGAAGATCAATAATAATTGCTGATAATAAAATTTCAGGACGATTTGAAAACATTAAATTGAAGGATGAAATTGACTAATGATATTTCACAACGTTTATGATCACAAGCCGACGCCCCTTTAGTTTTTTTAATTGGTTAAAGGGACAGCAGTGACTTGGACATTTTCATCATATATTCCAGATACGTTACAGCACGTATTTTTTAAAGAATCATCTCCCAAGTTTTAAGAGGTTCAAATGGCCGATCCTAGTATAAATATGGCAGATAACGGATTTTAATCGCTTTGTTAACGAACGACCAGTCAATAAATTAATTCCCCCAGGAACTCATCATCGCTACCGAGGACTTATTTTTTTCTGCTGCACGCCTGCTGACGCTGCACCACGAATCTATGACGCAAGAGGATCGTAGTGCTGTCCACGCCACGAGCTATCCAAACAACTCCACATCAACAATTGTGTGTCTTCAGTTCGATTTTTCTCCTATAAAGTGCTCAGTACTATATTTGTGCATGTTTGGAATCGTTATGCGGCTAGGAGCTGAGTCACTTTTAAGGGGATATTACCCGCTTCTGAAAAACTGAATTACGCACCCATTATAGCACAATACAATAAATTCTACGATCGTGTTCGTAGGAGTTATTGCATTGTACCGTAATCGGTGTCTAATTCATTTTTTCAGAAGTGGGTAATATCGTCTTAAAAGTGACTCATCTCCTCACCATATAACGATTCCAAACCTGCACAAATATGAGCCTGAGCACTTTCATAAATTCACCAAACAGCTCAGAGACCTATTGCAACAAATGCCACCCCTTCTGTCAAAAGTGAAATCATTTGTTTGATAACGTACTTTATAAGCACAACAGAAGCCAATGTCACGAAACAAGTGGTATATGCTTACTATTGTGTGCGCAGCTTATCCTGAGTCCTGCGGGTATTTTATGGTCGGCTACGTCTTCCTGGTGGGGCCGGCTTTAATCGATGGCCGCCATTGTTTTTGTAACTATTTTGGATATCAACAAGGCACTCTGCTGCCAAAAACATACAACCGATTATTTGTGGTCTTTCTGGGGCGTCCTCGAGATACGCCACGGACACTATAGGGTGAAGTATAGAAATAGAAACCTTTTTTTGGAATTCCTCATTGGCAGGGCGTTAAAAAGTTGCTCGTGGGCATCACTATCACACACACAAAATTTCATGACTCTGGGGTCATGTCTTGAAGCGCCCCAAGGACATTCAAGTTTAACATTGTACGGCAATGGGCGGAAAGGCAAAAAAAAAGCAAAAATGATGATTTGACTGGTTTTAAATTTAATTTTAACATTATCTCATTTGGAACACGTAGAGACTAAGAAAGGTAGCCGTACTTGTCCCCCAAAAATGTTTTCTGTGCAATCGTGTAAGCAGTTACTAGTTATGGGCCAAAATAGCCTAAAAGGTCATTTTGGCCAATTTTCGATGCTAAATCATTCCCACAGTTTTTAAGAAAAATAAAATTATTTGTAATTACCGCATGCTAACGTAGTTTCTGAGAGAATCGAATGAGATAATCGTCAAAATTAAATTTAAAACTGTCAAATCATAATTTTTGCCTTTTTCGCTGTTCCACCAATTGCCATACAATGTTCAAGTTGAATGCCCTTGGGGCACCTCAATGCTTGACCCCCAGAGTGATGAAATTTTTAGTGTGTGTGAAGAGCAACCTTTTTACACCATGCCAATGAGAAATTCCACAAAAGGTTTTTACACTCTACTCTAATGGTTACTGCTCACCAATCATATTTGTGTGGTTAAGGCCATTGCTAATAAGTTGTACGTCCACCCGGTAAGTACATTTATGGTTGAATGACTTGTTGCCTTCTTTTTAGCCTTGTTTGGTCTGTGTAACTACAATCCCCACCAGTTAAAACTTCAATCATTTTGTGGTAAGTCAGAATAAGTACAGAAGATGGTCTTCTGATAGACGACGAAACAGTATTTTAATTTTCGGAATAAGTAATTTTTCATTGGTCACCTAAATAAACAAACAATCCAGTAATGTAAAATCAGACCTTACACCCTGTTATGTTACCTTTCTGCGTCAATACATGCAAAAATGATGAAACACAAGTTTAAAAAGCATGACTAGGGGAGATCAGCCATGTTGGATTTGTCGAAGCCTTTAGAGTGTGTTCACAGGTAATGATTTAAAAATTTCGTGTCATCTTTCCATGTTGGAGAAATTTTTTGTTGACGTTCATTGCTCTTGACTTGTTTGCGGAAATGGTGTATGCTTCAAGAAGGATCCTTATTTTTTCCATGGGTTTTCTGTAAATAACAGAGGTATTTTCAATGTACATATGATTATGATTCTAATGATTCTATGATTATAATGATTCTTCGTGACCAAATTCAATAATGGTGGTTAGGTAGTTAGTTGTTCTCTCCCAGTCACACTTTTTAAACTTGTGTTTTATCGTTTTTGTAAGTGTTGACGTTGAAAGGTAACGTAACGGGGTATTAGATCTTATTTTACATTATTGTATTGTTTCGTTATTCAGGTGACCAAGGAAAAAATACATTTTACGAAAATTAAAATGCTGTTTATGCCTTATATGCTTGTGGTTTCATCGCTTAGCAGGAGACGATTTTTTGTACTTAATTCACCGGTTGTTAATTAAATTTATGTAACCAATCCTAGTGAAGAAGAACTGTACGTCCGCCATCTTTAGCCGGTGGATTCAGGGGAAAACCCGCCTCGTGCAATCGATGAATACAATGCTTCAGTGGTGACGTCACGCTGAGATAGCGGAGAATTTACCGCACGTTTAAAAACTACTATGATGAGGTGGGAAGGTGTAGTTCGATGAGTTTGTACTGTTTGGAATGACTTTCTTATTTACTGAAACAAATTCGTAGTCTTAGTGTATACATTTTTTGAGACCTAAAGTGTGTGATAATTGCAGAATTGGCATTTGTAAATATAGTTGTTTTTTTAATGATGGTGAGTTATCGTTATAAATCGCAACAAGTATTGCAAGAATTATATGATGTCTTTGACATACATTACGATGAGGAACACATCGAGCGACTTGATTAATTACTCGAAAAGTTGTGGTGTAAGTTTTACTGATCAAGATTGTTTGGCACAGCAAAGGCACTTGAAGCCGAAATTCAAGCTGTTAAAGCTAGAAAAACTGAATTAGAGGAAAATTGGTTTCACAAAGAGAACGCATGAAATTCAAATGAAGCTTTAAAGTGAATGTCTGGCTATCTAACTTTAAAAAAGTAGAATGGATTTAGAAGCTGAAATTGTAAACAATACTAGAAAACAAAATTTACTACAAGTTCACACCAGTAATTTAGATGTGAAAGGCTATAATCAATTATTTTTATTCGGCTTTTATTCCGAATGGTGGCAAAAATGTACGCATTTGTGATACATTAAAAGTTGTATATGTGAGTGTTTAACTTGTTGTTTAACATTGTGATACAGCCATGAAAATTGTAGCTGGAATTTTTGATGCAGATATTATGGCTGTTAAATTCAGGCTGGTGAAACTATAGAAAAGCTGAATCAGAGGAAAATTAGCTTAAGAAAGAGTGCACAATGAAATTTTAGAAAGTGCCTATCGTACTTTAGAAACGTAAAATGTATTTACAAGCTGGAGTTGCGAACAACACTAGTCAACAAAAGAACACACTACAAGTTAAATCCAGTGGTGGCAAAGATATTGTTATTTTGTTAAATTTTGTACGCATTTGTGGTACATAAAATTTGCATTATTGTGGTAGTGTTTAGCTAGTTGTTTAATATTGTGGTACAGCTATGAAATCTGAAGCAATACTTTCTGAAGAGAAGAGAGAAGGGAGCCTTGCTGTTAGTCAAAAGAGAGAGAACCAAAAGGTAGCCATTGCTTCTCATTCCAGGCTTCGACTAGGAAATGCCGGTAGTTAGTCAAACCAGGAATCGCGGCTACTCTGCCATGCAATGTACGAGAGGTAACAAATTCACCATTGCATCGCAAATGGCAGAAGTAGTCGATAAATTTGCCTTAGCACTCTTAATCACTTAGTACTTTTAATCACTTTCCCATGATATGAAATTCACTTTTTCTCTCTTTTCCTTTTAAAGCAGGGAATGGTATCAATAGTCTGCCATTCCATAACTCCCACTTTTGCTGAAAGTAAACCTATTATTAATATTATTATTATTATGTATTTCGTGTATTAAATTTCATGTATTAATAAATATTATTATTATTATTATTATAATTATTATACTCCAGAAAATCGCGCCAACTATACAATTTCTGAAATAAACTGTTAACTTAGTTGGAAAATTGCATTTCCACCATTGATATGAGTCTATTTACATTGACAGAATAAAAACACTAAAAGTAGTTAACGTTTTAGAAAGCCAGCAAGTGCACATGTATACCATCGCACAAATCCAACCTTAAGTACAAAGATAAAACCAACTCTCTTGTTCAGCACCAGATAAAGACAGGGCACACCCCAGATCTTCAAATACGCATGTCATGTTTCAAAAAAATAATTTTCGTGCACGTCTTTACTTAGAAACACTTTGCATCCTAACACAACGACCACCAGTCCATAATCATTTGATGCCTAATAATAAACAGTTTTCAGAATATATACCAATCCTTCATAAATTTGGAATCACAAATTTTTCCCACCAGGGCTATCCCACATAAATAGCCGCCACCTCCGCTCTACAAATCACTTCTTTCCTGCTTTGTTAGGGAGAGGTCCTCCCAGTTCAGCTTTTGCGCTGACTGGGCTTCACTTTTATCTTTTTTTAACTTTTTTTTTACTTTTTACTGCTCTGGCTTGCTTTTCATTAGAATGGGAAACCATTTAAGTGTATCTTGTTGACTTGTAGCATATGCTATAAAATATATTTTTTGCTTGACAACGGGATGATAAATCCCGAAACGTCGCATTTTACTGTATACATGTGCACTTGCTGGCTTTTTAAAACGTAATCTCTATGTAAATTCATTGCTGTTCATTATTAATCGTACAGAACCAATTGTCCTACATGATTCAAGATTTGAAAGACAAGACGGAGGTGACCGAAGATACCGAACTCGAGGTGAGGCCGTTCAGCTTGGATTTAGGAGGTTTTGATCTCATATGCAGTGCTTTCAACAGCTGCTTCTTGACTTTCAAGTGGGATTTTTAAGTCTGATAAAATGCCCTACGAGCCCTTGATTTTGTTGGAATAGTACGAGGACAAATATTGGGATCTATTAGAACAATGTCGACGTCTTATGGTAATCTCAAATTGGATTATGCATTCTCTTCGAAAAAGTGACGGATAATACGGAAACTACTAAAGCTTATTTCAATTCCAACCTGGTCAGAGTGGGGAGCAAGGAGGTTCTCTCGGAAACGTCAAAAAAAATTCTGCATAGTATTGGACAGTTTGCAGTGAAAGGAAGAGGGTGGGTCGTCAAGCACTGAGTGTGCACCGAACTATGCGTTGGAATTTATAACCTTTTGCCAGTAAAGGTTAAGTAGCACTCCCCAACAAGTTTAAATTAGGTTTCGATATACTGGTCATCGTGTGTAGTGAGGATGATAAATATTTTCTGTGGGCTGTGTTGGCTAGTATACACTCCGTTCCATCTTCGCAACATGATTGGGATACGAAACATTACCTTCCTCGTGCGCACAAGTTAGTTGTTGGTATGTTGGACCCGGTTCCTTTATCCAAGATCGCGGCATTCGAAAAAGCCAACAACATTTCGATATCTGTTTTTGGTTTAAAGGATGACGAGCCTTGCGTTTATCGTGTGAGTTCCTCAGTTGAAACTAAGCATCACGTTGACTTGCTTCTTCTCGACGGACACTACGTGACGATAAAAGATTTTGACAAATTCATCGAGAGTTTCAACCCCAACAGAAATTTGAACTATTTTTTTTTGGCATTGCCTACACTGTTTTCGAAATCGTTTCAGGTATGAAAACTACCACCTGCCATCTTGTAAGAGAGTTCCGTATCAAAAGACCTCGTTGACCGACAATGATGTTATCCTGTTTAAGAATTTCAATAACGAGCACTAAAGGTTGTACATAGCCTATGTGGACTTTGAAGCGGTGCGGCATCCAGTCTCCAGTTGCGATGGAAACGATGCATACACCAGAGTTAACCACATACATCAAGCTTGCAGTTCTGCCTACGTGATTGTGGACCACTTAGGCAGAGTGTTTTCTAAAAAGTTGTACAGAGGAGTAGAATACGTGTAGGTTTTCTTCGAGTCTATATTAGAGGAGCAGAAAAAGATCGCTGCTTACGTGGATTCCCACAAGCAACGGATGAAACGTTTAACCACGGAACAGTGGTTGCTGCACGAAGAAGCTGCGATGTGCCATCTTTGCAAACACGGTGCATTTACCCCTCCCCAAGAAAAGTTTAAAGGGTTTACAAAAGTACGAGACTACGACCACATTACCGGTGAATTTAGAGGTGCTGCACACAGCAAGTGTAACTTCGCTTACACTTTGAACAAAAACATAGCGGTTGTTATGCATAATTTCGAAAAATACGACAGTCAATTCGTCGTGAAAGCTTTGAATTCGTTTAAAGATTTGAACGCTCTACATGATGTCAGGATCATCGCTAAGAAAGGAAAGAATCTGCAGCATGAAATTAGGTGGTTTTACTTTCATAGATAGTCTAGCATTTATGACGGCATCGTTGGAAACTCCAGCTTCGAACTTGAAGCGCTTCGACTTCATGGACAAGCTTTTCAAAAGTGTATCGATGGAGCTCATACGAGGCCTTAGGCAAAAAGGTGTGTTTCCGTATGAATACCTGACAAATGTGGAAGTGTTTGAGGAGAAATGTTTACCTCCCATGTCGGCATTTGCCTCGTTGTTGAAGGGATCGATCTGCTCCGAATCTTATCAACACGCGATGAAGATTTGGGATTTAGGCAATTGCAAAACGTTTGGAGATTACCACGACCTGTATTTGTGGATGGACGTCGGGCTTTTAGCCGATGTATTTGAAAACTTTAGAGCGACGAGTTTGGCTAGTTACGGATTGGACCCCTCCCATTACATTTCTACACCCTCCCTATCTTGGGATGCGGTGCTCAAGAGGACGGGAGTGTCTTTGTATCTCTTCACTAATATTGACATGCAACTTTTGGTGGAAAAGGGTATAAGATGCGGTGTCTTGTTTATAGCTAGAAGATACACTAAAGCGAACAACCCGTATATACCATCAACCTTCGACCCTGATAAAAAGAATTCTTACATCATACATTTGGACTTCAACAACTTGTACGGTTGTGTTATGTGCGAGTATTTACCAACTGGAGAGTATGAATGGGTGCCGGAAGACCAGCTCGAGGATATAAATCTTGATAATTACGGAGATGAGAGTGATACGGGGCTGATATTGGAAGTGGACTTGGAATACCCGGAGATGCTTCATGCATCGCACAATGATTTCTAGCTAGCCCCGGAGCACATGAAAATTACAAAGTCTATACTTTCTCCTTTCAAATGTCGGGCAATCGAGGACTTGCAGTTAACGTACAGCAAAGGCCTAAAGCTAACCACTAACCTTTTCTCAAAGAAAAACTACATGGTGCACTATAAGAATTTGAAAAATACATCTCTCTCTTCATGGTTCTCAAGAAATTACACAGAGCGATCAGCTTTAAGCAAGCCCCTTGGCTGAAACCTTACATAGAGTTTAATAACGAGAAACAGCAAGCAGCTAGTAACGATTTTGACAAAAACCTCTACAAACTGCAAAATAATTCAATTTTC
The DNA here is from genome assembly GCA_023313725.1 of Lithobius niger. Lineage (NCBI taxonomy): Eukaryota > Metazoa > Arthropoda > Chilopoda > Lithobiomorpha > Lithobiidae > Lithobius > Lithobius niger. The sequence continues at coordinate 11,448 of JAHWFP010018717.1, forward strand.
GGTAAGACGATAGAGAACAAACGTAAAAGAAACAACGTCTTGATAGCGATGATGAAAGAGAAAGCCATCAAGTACGCTTCTCACCCCCACACCACGAGTTTCACTTCTCTAAGCGAGGGTTTGGTAATTTTGACAAAGACACCAGTAAACATCATCTTAAACAAGCCCATCGTGGTTGGGTTTAGCGTCTTGGAACTGTCAAAGTTATTAGTCTACCGGTTTCACTACGACCACATGATGAAAAAGTACAAACCAGAAAGATGTAAACTCCTAGTCACGGACACGGATAGTTTGTTATTCAATAGAAACGGACGATATTTACAAAGATACGGAAGAAGATGCATCGTTGTTCGACACATCCGACTACCCAAAAGATCATTTCTTACACTCCAACGTCAACAAAAAAGTATTGGGGAAGATGAAAGACGAGAGCGCGGGGTGCCCAATTCCGAGTTTGTAGGGTTAAAGTCTAAGCTCTACATCGTTTTACAATCGGATCGGAAGAACAAGATGGCTTGCAAAGGCATTAAGAAAACAGCACAAGTGGTGCACGGAACGTACAAGAATGTGCTGTTTAATAATAGCGTTGTGAGAACTCTAGGGTCTTACATTCGTTCGGGGACGCACGAACTAAAAACCGTCACCATCAACAAGTTGGCTTTCAGTCTCTATAATGAAAAGAGATGGGTCTGTGATGATGCAGTCAGTACTCTAGCTTATGGGCACGTGAATTCAGCTTAAACTATCTATATTATCCATCCAGCTGTTGTACTTGGAGTCATAACCTTCCATTTAACAAAATAAAGCATGTTTCCATCTCTTACCCTCTTTTTACGTAATACTTGCTCCACCAGAAATAAGTCTGGAACTTCGGTTTTTTTAATTTCCTGTTTGTAGAAACCTCCGAGCACCGGTTCACTGGACTCGTCCTTTAAAAGATACGTAACTAGTTGGTTTTTTTGCACTTTACGGATCGTGAATATTTCGTTGGTAAAATTTTACAAATATCCTTTGTTGAACATTTTTTTTACTTTAGAAATCCTGACTTTATTTCCTACGGCGAACTTTGGTTTCTTCAACAGTTGTTCAGGGCTAGTTCGTCTCAGCAATGGTTCGTGACATCTGGTTACTTCCCTAGGTTTCAGTTTTGTGGTGGAATGAACCGTGTCGTTGTAATGCAAAACCAACTCGTCGATAATGTGTAACATTGTGGTAACATCTAGACCGGTTTTAGACTTAAGAGGAATGGCCCAAGCAAACTTGGACATGACGTTAATGCAAGTCAGTAGGTAGTTAAATCCTTTATTTAGCTTAGCATATGATATCATCTCACCAAGTTAGCTTGCCCTAGATCATTTAGGCCCAGTACAATCACCTTCCGTCTCAGAAAATTTTTCCCCGTTGGTTTGTGAAGTTTGTTTCCGAGCTGATCCATATTTTTTATTTCCCATTCCAAATTTGAGTTTTGTTTTCATGATTTTCATAACAACGGAAGCGGCTAGTTTTTCCCTCCATGCCAGAGATGGATCCTCTCTTACCCTTTGAGCTTTTGAAATTAGAACTTCATCGGCGGCGTGGCAATCTTTTAAGTCCGAGCTCTCGGCGTAAGCTATATCGTGTTCTTTGCAAGCTTCGTCTAGTTTATTTATTCCAGGATCTCCTCATGCCAGTTGCTTCTTCAGCTGAGTCCCAGGACCGCAGTATTGATACCCCGGTAAATGTATTTCAACGGTCATGTTATCTATGATTTTGTTCACGAGTCCCTTCCCCACTTTGACGAAGAAAGCTTTTTTTGTACCACGTACATCGCAAAACACAATCTCCATCGGTCTGTTGTTTCGTGAAGTTGTAGAAACTGGGGCCTTCGACTGGTTAGGAGTCGAACGTTTACATTTGACGCAATATTTCATCTTTACGGTTGCTCTTTTTTACTATAGTACAATCTTTTTTCATCTCTTTTTAAAAAAAAAAGACAACATTGATTCCTGTTCGATTATGCTCAGCGGCAAAGACTCCGACTTGAAAATTAAGCTAAACCACCCATTCACTTGGACTCTGAAAAAAATTATGAATTGGCTCTGCTTAATTTAGGTACTTATAACAGCATTCACAACATCACCTCGAGAAATAACGAAATTCTGTACACTATAGATGCTGGCGCTTCATGGCTCAAAGTGTTAGTATGTCCCGGTGCTTACAAAATCGAGGATTTGAATAAATTTCTCAAGCCAGCGATAGATTCAAATAGGCACAGCAAGGATGCCATTACGATTCTTCCGAATCTAAACACTTTAAGAACCAACTTGATAATTACCGATCTGAATTATGGAATATATTTTTCGGGTGACAAGAGTTTGGCTCCAGTTTTGGGGTTTGACTTGGGCAACTATGTGAGAAGTCGAGAAAGTCAAAATACAGTCGACATTATGAGCATCAACACAATTTTTGTACACGTGGATATCATCGGCAATTCGTACCTAAATAGCAACACTCAGCTCACTTTATATTCCTTTTATCCCAATTCACCACCAGGTTTCAAAATCATAGAGTCCCCGCATAATTTAATTTACCTCCCAGTTACTACAAATTTAATTAGAAGTATAAGAGTTTGGCTCACATCTCAGACCAACGAGCCATTGGATTTAAATAGTGAAACGTTCACGGTGCGACTTCATTTGAGATCTACGAATTAAATCTTAAAAAAGGATAAAAATGCTCGTATTTGGAAAAAAGGGAAAGGACTCTTTCTTGATTTTAACACTAATAATAAAAAACAAACGGTTTGACGCCTAGAAACTAAGCTTTCATCAAATTCTTAACAACACCCAGAAAATGAGCGTAGTAGAAAATTCCAAAAAAATCAACGAACCTTTGGTGTATGATTCATCGGTCGAGTCTTACATGTACCACGAATACAATCCTATTGTTGGCACCAATCTCAACAACCTAAATTCAGAAATCCGCATACATGTAGAAATCCAAGATTTATTTCTGCACGTTGCCAAAGTTACCTACTGAGTAAAGGGAGGTTACTGAAGCACGATGACTCGGCTTACACGGACGCTGACATAGCCGCGTTGATTAATAATGCTCCCATGTTCCTGTTTTTTAATATCAAATACCATCTAGGTGATAAACATGTCGACGAGTTAAATTATCCCGGGTTTGATACTCTGATGAACGGACTGCTCATCTACAGTTCGGCCGAGCAACCGGCTCTGCTCGGCCAGTGCTGGGCGCTGGATAGTGTGGCTTCAGTCACTGCTGAGCTAACAGACAACTTGGGATACAACAGCAGCACGCGTCCATCGTTGAAACAACTCCCAAGGGAAGCCTTACAATCGCCAAGCCTCTGAAACACATCATGGGATTTTTCGAAAATTACAATAAGCTAATCTACGGAACTAAACACGTGCTCACACTCATGCGAGCGAGTGACACTTACCCCATCTTCAAAGCAGCGGCAGTGGCCAATGGCAAAGTCGTTCTAAATAGCATCAGCTGGATCGTTCCACATGTCACTGCCTTGGACGAGCAGAAACTTAAACTCTACAATCTAGTTAAAGGGTCAAAGGGTTTTCAGCAAGCGTTAACCGCACCTGGTCATCTGCCTAACAAAGCCCTGTGGCCATCAACCACGGAGTGAGAATGGATTTAGGATTTAGCTGCGTGCTCCCTCAAAATACTAGCTTCACCTGGTGCGTGCTGACTACTTCAGCTTTTGAAAAACCTAGGTGGATAGTTCTAGCTTTTCAAAACTAAGAGGCAGGACCCCTTTAGTTAAAAATCGTGGAGTGTTTAATCACTGCAGTCTGCAAGACGCTCACGTGACTCTAAATTCAGAAAGATACCCGTTTCTCAATTTCAACGCAAATTATGCTACTGGAGAGTACGTCGGCTTGTACAGAATGGCGCAGCAATTTAGGCAGCTGTGCTACGACACCCACGATTGAGTTTCGACTTGCCTCAGTTCAAGAAAGTCTAGCCTTTCGTGATGTTGGATTGCTCCAAACCGTCCGAGAGGCTTCAATTGGGAATCGTGGATGTACAAGTCAAACTGAAGTTTAAAGCAGCAGTACCGGCTAATACTACCTGTCGTGCTCTGTTCATTGGCGATAGGAAAATGAATCTAAAGTTGGACAGAGGCAAAGTCGAAGTTGTTTATTATATAATAATAATAAAAAAGATATGGCGCTCAAAACAAGATCACGAAAAAAGAAAGGCGGCTTTTTGCCGTTGGCATTGCTAGGACCGATTTTAGCTGGGATTGGAGGATTGGCAGGAGGAACAGTGGAGGTGGTATCCACCATAAAGAAGGCACAAAACGATGCAAAAATTCTGGCTGAACTAGTGCGACATCACAAGCAAGTGGAAGGTTCCGGCTCGAAGAAAAAAATTAAGCCAAAAACGAAGCAAAAAAATTGCCCAGTGGCAGAGGTAAGACCACCTAAGGTTTAATCGACGTTAATAAACCTTTAATATATTTTGATTTAAATGGGTTGGCTAGAGTAATGAAAATTCCAAAATTCAGGGGTACTTTTCGTAAAGACACGCTTCCATTAGAACTTTGACCTACTGGTGAAAACGGAATAGTAAACCTGGAAGATTTCCAAGATGGAGACGGAAGTCACTTGGTAGCTTATTCCACCATTTCGGGAGAACCTTGTTATTTTGATAGTTTTGGCAACATGGGTCCTCCCCGGTCTGTAGCAAACTACTTGGGACATGGAATAAAATACAATTACGAACGCGTAAAAACTTTGACCAGATTTGGTGCGGTCACTTTTGCTTATTTTTTTAAGCACCTTTTCTAAGGCACGTAATTACGAAGCTGTTTTAGATAGGCTAGGATGAGACGAGTCATCTAATGAAAAGTTACGTGCAAATCTAACTGGAAATAAACGTCTTCTGGGTGAAACTCTTCGAATGCTTCTACCGCGATGGGCAAATCTTTTTGTATTACGTAAGGAATTTCAAAAACGGTAACTGTCGAATGTTCGTCTTTTAGATTCGTAATGCAAAGGGCTCTCGTACCTATTTTACATTTAGCAACTATAACGCTCGGATTGCTGCAGTATAAAATTGCTTTATCAATTAAACCTGAACTTGTACACACAAAGCTTGAGAGAGGACCGGAATTAACGAACCAATCGCCTTTATCCAAAGGGCTCTTCAGACTGAAACTGATCAGCGTGAAACTGCTTTCATGCACTAATTTCTTCGTAGCCGCGTCACTCGGCAAAGTTGGTTAGCTTAGGTTTCTAATCTGTTTGTTTGCGGCATTAAAGAGCTCTTTCTGTTCGTCTTGTAACAAGCAATTGTTGTCGACGAATACCTTAGTAACACATCATGCACCAAAGTAGGATCACTTAAGTTTCTAATCTGCTTGTAGCTTGCGTTGAAGTACACTTTCTGGTCGTCCTGTAATAAGCAATTTCTGTCAACATATACTTTCAGCGCTGCATCAGCAACGTGCCTGGGAAAAGCAATGTCTTTAATTTGCATCTTCCTTGCGTAGAAATTACCGTCAACCTCATCTACATACAATGTATTTTTTCCATACTAGAAATGGTGGAAGCCAACTCGTCGGTGAGAAGTGTAGTGGCAGGATGCAAGTCGGTTTTAAGTTTCTGGATGTCGGTTGCCAGAGTACCGATCTGAAAATTAGTTACCACATCTTCAGGTTTGATAGCAGCTCCAACTTCGGTTAAACGTTTACTTTCCGTAGTTGTTTTCGGGGGCTGGCACATACCTTAGTCCAGGCTGTCCCCTTGGTCCGACTCCCATCACTTCACCCCCTTTCTCTCTCGTCATTTTCAACGATTGTCCAAAGTTATTAACAGACATTTTTTTTAAAATATACGAATTATCCCCCCCCCCACCCCAAAAAAAATGCACGGTGACCGAGTAAGATATGAAACAAAAACAGCATGCATTAAAGACCTTGTTTGTGAGAATACAAGTTGCAATAATCTCAAAAAGAAAAGAAAAATAATTGTCCCAACAGGGACTATAACCCAGAACATACGTGTACTATTAATATCCCGACTTAGTAAGAGGCTGTTCTGGGTTCAAGTTCCAATCGTGACAGTTGTATTTTCTTTTTTTTTTATTATTGCACCTCTTATTCTCACAAACTGTGTCTTTAATGAATTGCTTCGAATCAATTTAGTCGGTAGATTGATCCCCCTCCCTATTTTTTTTAAATATTAAAAAAAAAGGTATATAGATAAACCTCTAGATATCTCAACCAACCTGGCAAACAAATCTCTCCAATCTATTGAAAAAAAACTTGCTGAAAGTTAAAGATGATAAAGGAACAAAAATTAACGATAGTTTAAAGTATAACTTGTCTCCTTCCATACAGTTTAACGATTTAAAGGGTACGGGAACTCCCTTTTCGAATGAAAAATCAAATTATAAAGGTTGGATTTTACCCTGCGAACCGGAAACTCAAAAATTGTTGAAATATCTTGAACGGTACATCTCTAAAAAACTAGACATCGAGTGTGAAGTCAGAAACCAGTTTCATTCACCATGTTCAATTATCCTAATTGTATGCATGCAACTTCACCCTGTTACTCCTCTTGTGAAAAGGCAAGCGACTGCAATAAACCGCTATGTCTTAGAACGTGGGTTTACGAAAATATACACAAAACAAAAGGTAAACTTAGCAAAAAGTTAATAGATAAACTGTGGTTTAACTTACCATCTTACGGTGCTTTAAACTTGATGGAAGTTACTAGGAGAAATAATGCAGTATATGTTACCAATGATTCTCCCGGTAATGTGAAGTTGTGGTCCACCATTGAATATGGAGTGGTGATCCAGACGTATCAAGCGGCAAGTTTTCTGATGAAGACTTTATGAGTTTAGTATCTCTGTAAGCGTTAAAAAATGTGTAAATAAAAAACGTGATGGAAATTAAAAACTACGACTTTTTTGTCCCCAAGAAAGAACCGAAAAATCACCCATTCTTACCTTCAAATATCAGATGCTTAATTATAGGCCCCGCAAATTGTGGAAAAACTAACTTACTATTTAATTTCATCTGTAACGAAATATGGTTGGATTATGACAGATTATTTATTTACAGTAAAACTTTGTATATCCAAATACAAAGCATTGCAGTCTATATTTACCAAAATTGAGGAAAAAAATTGGAAGGAATGTCGCATCGGTTCTCAAATAGATTTAATTCTGCCTGAAGAACTGGACCAACAATTTAGAAATCTGATTCTGTTTGACGACTGTCTTTTAGATAAACAAGAAAAACATTGAGCGCTACTTTGCCCAAGGACGCCATTTGAATGCCGATGTTTTTTATTGCAATCAGTCCTACACGAGAATTCCTAAACAAGTGTTTAGAGACAATGCAAATTTAATAATTCTTTTTCCGGTGGATGAGTTAAATTTGAAACACGTTTAGAAAATCATGTTGGCCCTGACATGGAATTTTCACAGTTTAAAACGTTGTGTCAAAATTGTTGGAAAATGCTTTATGGATTCTTAGCGATTAACAAAACGTTAAACGAGGGCAGATATAAACGTTCGTTTTTGCCTATTAAACAAAAGAATGGAGACAAAACAAGAAATTGCAAAATTCAAAAGACGTTTACTAAAAAAATTTTTAAATCGGTGTTTGGGGGAGAGAGAGCAAGAAGAATCGCTACAAGAATTTTTTAAACCTGTAGTAAGCACCCTGAAACCGAGGCCGGCCTTGGGTGCAACCATGCAAACTATGCCAATTAAAAACACGCTAGCCACGCAAACTAAACCGATTAAAACCACTCTAGCCACCCAAACTACCTCGATTAAATTTCACAAAGAAGAAAAAAATTACCAAGAATATAGTGACGACTACGAATCACTGGCTCTCTCACCCTCCCCTGCACCTAGTCAGAAAACATCTCTCGATTACAGCCTCGCCCAATATTCAAGTCCGGCTGTAACTCCTATAATGCGAATTCCATCCCACTCCAAAACTGAATATGCGACAACGAGCACCATTCCAAAACTCACCCCTACATATTCTGCGGCGCAAGCTAGACGAATTTCTACCCCGCCTGAGCTTCCTAATATCACAACGCTAAGGTCCCTCGATAGTTTGTTACCTGGTCCAAATATTGGAGATACTGCTAAATATTGCTTGGTAAAATTTTTCAAAAATCTTAAAGACACTTACCCAGTATTCGGGCTACAGTATGATAAGAGAAAAGGTGAGCTGACCTTCGGTAATAAAAATGTTAAAATATTTGAAAATGACGTAGTTGTCGAAAATCAACAATACGTAGGCAGGCGCGGGTTGTGGAATTTGCTAGTATATAAAGAATTTAAAAAAAACTTTTATCTCACCGGAAGTTAAAGTAGCTTATGCGGCCATGTTAAAAAATACTAATGTTATATACCACAGCAATGACCGAAATACATATAAACCAAAATCTAATTGGAGCGCCAAGTACTCTTATCGCTTCTATTTGGGAGGATCTCAAAAAGCAAGGAACTGGCATTGTTATAAAAGTAGGTAGCAGAGGGTCGATTATAAATATTACAAAACTCCTAACTACTTGTAAAGAGACTCTGGCTTTTGTATAAATCCACTCTGGCAGGGCACGACCTGCATCGAAACGAGGTGATTGAAATTTTATCAGAAATGCAACAAAGAAAAATTATAAGTGACCACCAAAAACAGTGGCTTATCTAAATTTGGGGTTAGGTTGAATAAATCAAGAAACAGCTTTAAGTTCACAAGCAGTTAATTAAAAAAATATGAACTTGGTGATACCCACACAATACACTGGCATGAGAGTGGCCTTGAACAAAAAAAGCTGAAACGTATTTTTGAACAAAAAAAGAAAATGGGATGGATTTTTCTGAAAATAAGCTGAACATTTCAAGGTTCGTATTAAGGTTGCTTTTAAGATTCCCCTAAATTTACATGTTAAAACCTGCCATAAGTTCAAAACTGAAGTCAGATGTGCCAAAAAATAAAAAACCGGAAACTTACTGAAAATTGCTAAATACAAAAAAAGCTGAGATCAGCTAGTTGCTGAAATGTCTCATGCCTAAGAAACACCTAAGAATACACCTAAGAAACACGCAGGGGGACTTCACATTCAAAAGTATAGGAGTAACTTATATAAAAAATAAAATTAAACAACAACACTTAACAGCCATTTCCTAATAGACACCAAAAAAATTCATTTCACCCTCCTGGAAAAGTTCGGAAATAAACATACGAGCAAAGACATAGGCCTAAATATAACCAAGCATGAAAGTCTTTATCGGTTTAGCTGATTTCCTCTTTTTTTTTAGCTTTGCAAACCACCTAAAAATGTATTTAAAGCCCCTAAAAATGTATAAATTTGGTGGCTTTCCTCCTATTTGCTCATTTTCAATTAAGACTGACTATCATGCCTGTATAACTGTCAGGTCTAAATACAGCACAATAATTTATCTAGAATTTTAAGGCCTCGAAATAAGCTCACCGAAGAATTTTTTTCCCTACTGAAGGAATGAAAAATCGTTTTCTGAGTTTTTATGGCAGCGATAGATTCAGTAGGATACAGTATTCATTCATTTCTTGTAGGTACTCATTTTCAAATAATTCTGAGCATAAATGTCACGCAAAATCTTCTAGAGCCATAATTATGTGTATAATTTATAATGACAGTTAGTTATACACTGTGCATTTGCATGCACTATGCATTTCATTATACAAATAATGTCTATTTGAGTATTTTATGGAAATATACAGGTTGATCCACAAAAAAACTGATGACCCACAATTTTCTAAGTCCAACTTTTCTATTTAACACTCCTAAAACCAGGAGAACACAAATAAAATCTAATGGAATATTTCTGTTCTCGTCTGGTTCTAACTAGAAAAGATGGACTTAAAAAATTGTGGGTTGTCAGTTTTTTTGTGGACCACCCTGTATTCATACCTAATCTTATTTCATATTATAATTAATATTAATATAATTCATAGTATACAGGGTTCGCAAAAAAATTGAAGCACTTTCAAGGACTTTTTCCAAACCGGCTGTAAATTTTCAAGTACTATTTCAACACCAATGCTGTTTTTTTAAGGACATTTGTTAACCAACAAGCTTACTCAAATAAGGTCCAGTTTTACCATTGAAGAGCCAACAACAGCTCATTAAACAATAAAAATATTCTGGTATTAAACATGACTGGAAAAACCAAGGCAAAAATTCAAGGGTAAAAAACGTGGAAAAATTGCTTTCTGGCCTTTTTTCGTGTTGTAAGTTAGGGTAGGGGTATTATTTTAAATTAAGATGAAAAAAATTTAAATTCAAGGTCTTTCAAGGACATAGATAACAATTTCAAGGCCTGGAATTATTTCAAAACAAATTCAAGCACTTTCAAGGACCTTGTGCAAACCTTGTGTTAAATCCCTAATTTACCCCCATAAAAAACCCCTAAAAGTCATTAAATAATCCCCTAAAAGCCCTTAAGTTAAGATTGCAAAGGGATCCCTAATTCTCCCCTAAAAAGCCCCCAATTAAAGTCTGTAAAGAGGCTGTTAAAGAGGCTGTTAAAAAATTACTTACTTTAATTATACTCTAGACTTGAGCTTTTTTTGTTTTTACATCTCTACTGTTCAGTGGCAGCACTTCATTGTAAATAAGGTTGGCACGAACCGCCCCCCCCCCCCATCCAGGAAAAACTGGCATATATGTCTGAAATTCGAACTGACTTTATATGTTAGCCAGTTTATATGTGTCCCCCCCCCTTCCCCCTCTCTAAGAAAAACTGGCTTACATGTTTGAAATTCGAATCAACGCAACTGACTTTACATGTTAACCACTAGTTTTAACATATGTAAAATTACAAACATCTCCCCCATTCCTCAACTTGCGTAAAGATGGAAAAGCCGAACGCTCAAACAAGAGTTAAATAAATACAGACGCAAACCTATTTACGTTGCCTTTTGGACTTATATGTCAAACTGCCTGATCCAACGCTCAGACAGTTTGACTTATAAATCCAAAAGACAATGTAAATAGGTTTGCGTTTGTATTTATGTTTTCCCGAAAAACTTCAGAGGTGAAATTAATGTTAAAAGTCTCTTTTTTTCAAATTTATTCCCCCGCTCCCCTGGAAAATGTTCGGAGATGAAACATATGAGCAAAGACATAATTATAACTGTCACGTATAAATACAGCACAATAATTTATCTGAAAGTTTAAAGCCTCGAAATAACTCACCAAAGAATTTTTTTCCCTACTGAAGGAATGAAAAACAGTTTTCTGAGTATTTATGGCAGCAATAAACTCAGTAGGATACAGTATTCATTCATTTTTTGTAGGTACTCATTTTCAAATAATTCTGAGCATAAATGTCACTCAAAAATCCCACAGCTGTAATTACTTGCGTAATTTTTAATGACAGTTATATACTTTGAAAGGCAAGTATGACTAGCCCCACAAAAATTCCCTAATTAAAATTTGCAAAAAGGTCCGTAAGTCCATCTCCCCAAAAGTCCTTAATTCATTAACACATAAATTTGGAGTTTATTAAAGTCTCTGTAATGTCTAATGCAGTACCAAAACAAGACCACTGCACTGTGACTGAGGTTAGACTAAGTCACAGTCTCCTCTCCCCCCCCCAAAAAAAAAAGTCTACCACAGTACTTTTTACTGTTGCAAATTAAAATACATTTATAAGAGACAAATCGTATTTTATTACCCAAAATAAGCACAAAGCATTGCCATTACTTTTGAAAATACTAAAAGCTACCATTAAAAATAATAACTTGTTATAAATGTCAAATTAAATGACACTACTTACCTCTTGATGACTAAGAAAGTGCTTGTGTTTGTTAAAAAGAAAAACCTACGGTTTGCATTCCTGACTAAAACTGAGTACTTTGTTAGCTAGGGGGGGCGCTTGTGTTAATAATACCCCTACTTGGTCCCCTGACTATTGTGAGTTAGCTCAAAAGTTAGGGGGGGGATTGAGGCTTAATGGCGCGTCGACAACTTGGTCATTAGCGCCAACCTCAGTCACAGTGCAGTGGTCCGGGTTGCCACTGCACCACACATTACAGAGATGTTATTCAAACCCCTAATCTAAATCTTGTCATACATCTGTACCTCCTGCAAAAATTGAAAAACACCGGACAGGAGGACAGACTCGCCCAACTGACGCGCAATGTCATGCGGAAGATGGAACCGACGACGAACACCATCAAGATGGCGACAATCAACAAGTCTGGTGACGGACCGTAAGTGGCCGTCGACACCAAGAACATTCAGGAGGGTCAACCCCCCGCAAAAGGAAACAGTGAGTAAGTCGGGTGTGACCAATTCTCAAACGGGCCAACACAACCTCCTCACGGCGACTGCGGCGACACGCCGAGTGCCATTCCTCGACAGTGCCTTTAATGGCCCGTAACTTATTACCGTCCTGTCTGTCCCACAAGGTTTGCCAAAAAGCGTGTAACCTCAGACGCAGAGTTGGAAAGGCATCTGAGGGAACAAGGCTGAGATCCCTACTGAGCAGGCCAGAAAGGGCCCCTTTCGCAGCAGAATCAGCTTGTTCATTCCCTGCTATCCCAACATGGCCCGGGATCCAGCAGAAAAGCACGGTTTTCTGCTGGCCAGGCAAGCGGGAAAGCAAAGCTTGGACACGTTGTGTCAAGGGGTTCCGAGGATTGTAATTCACCAAGGAATCTAGGGCACTCATGGAATCACTAAAGACAATGAAATGCGTGCCCTGAAGGTCAAGGATCCATTCCACCGCCAAACCAAGAGCCAAAAGCTCCGCAGAGAACACAGAATAGCCTGATGGAAGGCGATGGGCAACCGTTACACCCTTACACACACAAGCACACGCCACGCCAACGTCGGACTTCGACCCATCAGTAAACAGGCGCAGATAACCGGCGTACTGAGAACTCAGCCGCCGGAACTCCTGTAAGTACCTTGCTGGTAGAGTGAAACCCTTCGGGAGGGACGCCAGAGCAAAAATGAAACTGCCACCTGGGACAAGCCAAGGGGCAACTGGCATTCTCCCAAGCCTCAAGACGCAGGGCATTTCAAAGGCTATCTCCTGACAGGACTGCTGGAGCCTATCGCGGAAATCACCCTTACCCACCCTGCGTCTACCGACTCGCAAGTCTGGCCCAAAAACCATGGACCAAGCAGGACTGGATTGCACAGCACGCAAACGCACAGCATATTGAATGGCAAGCTGTCGCCGACGAATGGCCAAAGGTGGCTCCGAGGCCTCAGCATAGAGGCTGACCACTGGAGAAGTTCGAAAAGCCCCAGTCGCCACACGCAGGCCACTGTGATGCACAATGTCCAACATCAAAAGTTAGGGGGGGGGGGGCTTGCGGTTCTAATCCCCCTAATTGGCACCCTGACTATTTTGAGTACTTAGTTAGCTCAAAAGTCAGGTGGGGGGGGGGCATACCCCTACTTAGCCCTATGACTATTTTGAGTACTTAGTGAGCTCAAAAAGATAAGGGGCGCTTGTATTAATAATACCCCTACTTGGCCCCCTGACTATTTTGAGTACTTACTTAGCTGAAAAAGTTAGGGGGGGGCTTGTGTTAATAATACCCCTTCTTGGCCCCCTGACTATTTTGAGTACTTAGTTAGCTTAAAAATCTAAGGGGGGGGGGCACTTCTGTGCTTCCTCAGCCGTGCGGCCGAACACTGATTTAAACCACAGAAAATCCCAGTTTATTTACGTTTTGGGTGACCTACTTTTCCAAAAAGCAAAAGTTGGTTTTTGAAATTTTCCGGACGGATTTTCTTTTTAGCTGGCTAACCTGTGCATATAAAACCAGTTTCCGCAGCTGCATTTGTCATTTGCAAACAAATTTTCGCACGGGGCGGTTTAACTGGAAGAGCTGGTAAGAAGATCGTTCGTTTCACTGATTTTAAACATAAATGAGGCTTAATACAAGTTTAAGGGTAATACCAAATCGTAAAATAAGGTTTTAGAATAATTTTTTTTTGGATTCTATGCATAGTAAACCTTCAAATTAACGACTTTTGTAACTATGTTTCCAGGTAACACAAAACGGTAAATTGAAAGTAAATGTGCCGAATTTTTCTACAATTTATTACAAGCTGGCGGTTCAGTTCAGTCATATGTATGCAAAAACACCGTTCAAAGTCTAACTACGTTGCTAATTAAAAATGTTTGGTTCAAAATTAGCCACCTTATTTTCACGGATTAGGCTATCATGATAAATTGGCAACTGCCGCGTTTTTTTTTCGTGTATATTTTTTACAATTCTTGATTTTAATCACGGGTTAGATGCTAGTTTATGACAGTGTTGATATTTAAATTGGCAGATTATTTACACCAAAACTCCCAACTTTTGGTTTAAATCCATCTGACAATTTGTTTTTACATGTCATACACCTCATGAACTTATTTTTTTAATGTCACTTTAAGTTCAGTTAATAAAGGCTTATTGTTTTGTAAAAAATAAACAAAATAAACAAAAATAAACCTTCTACAATCATGCGAGGCCCATTTTTCGGCGTACGTAACTACAACGTAATAGATGCTCTATTAGGTTTTCCAGGCATGACTTTCATTTACTTTGTTACGCTACGCTACGTAAGCTAATAGCAAAGTAAATAAATCATCGATTAGGCTTTCCTGGCACGCATCTGCTAGAAAGCCAATTTTGTTGACAAGTTGAAATAACTGATTCGTGTGTTTTTGTCAGTTAGGCAATGCGAGTGAATAGCATAATTTTGGAACATTAATTCAGAAAGAATCCATATACTTTCAGTGATGTGCAATTTTTTTAAAATTATATTGGGTTTTCTGGCTACCTTAAATGCAAATTAGGAGAAGGCCAGCAGAGGGAGGGGTCCTCAAAAGGGCTTGCTTTCTGCCAAATCCCTTACCACCAGGTCAGAGGAGTCTTTTGAGGTCGTGACAAAGCAAACACAAAAGAAATTTTGACCATTTTTAAAAATAAGTACACAGTGACAAACACCACCATTAAGAAAAAAACTGCAAAAAATAATACTCAAATTGGAGTATTATAAACATGACAAAATGCACGGGTTTACTGTAGGGCCTGTTCAAAAGGGCCTGTTATTCTTCAAATCCCTTACTACTTGCCTGAACCATTTCTAGTACCACTACTGCTACTGTTACCATTACTATTACCACTGTTACTGTTCCCACTGTTACTAGTACCATTCCCTTGGTTGCCTCCACGATTTTGCGAAGTACCATTCTCTCCATTGTTCCTGTTACCTTGACTACCTTGATAACCATTACCATTCCCATTACTGTTGCTACCTCCTCAACGGTAATTATTTCTACCCTGTGGTCTGCCATTGCCATTGTCGGATCCACTCCGTGTTTTAGAAGTGCTTCTTGGCAATTAGCGCAGTAATCATCTGCAAGCGAAGCTAACTTCAAAACAGATTCTTGTTTACCCTTATCAATAGGCCATACCCTTATCGGACTTGGTACCTTATTCAACAAACCCTCCATTAATAGCTGCTGGAACAATTTTTGGAAAGAATCCCCACAATCAAGTTCCTTAACCCATTCAGTAGCCAGTGTTGTCAAAGTGTGAGCAAATTCTAAGTAAATTTGTTTATCAGTTTTTTGAGCTGATATAAACTGGTAATGTAAACACTGCTCTGTAACATTAAATCTTACTTCAAGAGATTTCACACATAAATCAAACATTGCAAAGTTGCCATCAGAAAGACGTGTGAGTGTTTCCCGCGCATTCCTTGTTAACAAAGATAACAATCTGGCAGGCCACTCTTCTTTGTTAAAGCCCATCCTATCACAAATTCTAGTGAAACACGACAAGAAAACTAATATGTTGTCTTCCTTCTCTCTGAAGGGTTGGCACAACTTCGACATGTCATAGCGTGTTTCTTGTTGTACTGACTCTGTTTTCACCTTTAATTGTTGTTGCTTAAAGGACAACTCTCTTGCCTGAACTTCATCATTATGCTGCCTAGCCTTTTTGATAATACGCAGCTCATGCTCTTATTTCTCCCTTGTTAATCTATCTTCTCGTTCCCACTTCTCCCATTCAAGCTCCTCCTGACAATCCAATCTTTCTCTTTCTATAGCTAATTCTTTACTTTCAAGCTCGTCTTGCTTAGCTAACCTTTCCCGTTCTAGCTCTGCCTCCCTAGCAAATTTGTCGCTTTCAATTCTGTCTAGCCTAGCCTGGTATCAATTTCTCCATCTCAAATTCTACCTCCCTTTCTTTTAAATCTTTTTCCCTCGCTAATTTTTCTATGGTTAATTCATCCTCCCTTTCCCTTACTTCTTCTCTTCTTCTTTGCTAATTTTTCGCTTGCTAATTCGTCCTCCCGCTCCCTTAAAGCAACTTCCCTTGCTAATTTTTCTCGTGCTAATTTGTCCTCCCTCTCCTGTATAGCCTCCTCCCTTTTTAATTCTTCGTTTCTTACACTTAACCTTTCCCGCTTTAATTCAGCCACTAAAATTTGATTTTCCCTTTCATCTTGCTTTTCTTTTATCTCCCTCTGCTTTTCGTCATTTATTACTCTTTTTGCCTCATCTACAGTTTTACGGCTGTATTCACAGAACACCCTTAACCATGAACTCAAGGGTGAATCGACCAAGGGCTAAAGTTAACACTTGAAGATCACGGCACCAAGGGCGTTTCAAGATGGCAAAAACGTCGCCCTTGATCAGTTCGTCCTCGAGGGCCAGAATCAGCGTAACGCGCGACCATACGTCGCGGGCAGTTGAAGGCCACCGTGGACAAATTTTGGCCAAATTTCTGCCGTTTCGCCAATTTTTGACTGATTTTGACATTCCAACACATCATTTTAATCGTCTCGACGAGACCTTTCTATTGGTGGAATTGCCAGTTCAATAGGGTAAGGCACTGAAGAGTTATTTAATAAAATCTAATACAAATGTATGTAACCATATGATAAAAACAGATTCACTGCAGACCATTTTCCCCCCGACGTTGGTGTCGCAAACAGTGGCAGGATTTCTGCTTTTATGGGATGGGGTGGGGGCAACTGCCTCGTTCTGACGTCACCAACGTCGTTCGGCCGCCAGTAAATGCGTACTTAAACACCACTCCCCATAGCCACTGACAAACGGCGGCCATAAAATTAAATCCAATTCCAGGAAAAAAGGACTGTTTGTACTCAATGCTTATTGTAGATGAACGCAGTTTGTGTTTGAAATGTTCAATATGAATGTCTGTGTTCGTGTGCGTGTATATGTTTGTTTGTGTGTGCCTAATTTGTGTATTATACAGGTTTTTTTTT
>JAHWFP010018717.1:30033-65661 GCA_023313725.1 Lithobius niger
GGTCAAAAGGAACGCACGTGTCTCGCACGTGGAAAATGTAGCCAAAGACCAGCATTCCACACTCGGCAAATGTTTCTTTCGAGAGTTCAAATAGAACGACGCAATTAGCCTTAAATAGTCATTAGGTAATTACGGACAAGCCACCAAGCAAGAAATGGCAACTTTACAAGGGGATAGAGAGATGGAAGGGAATAACACACCGCTCCTACATTTTTTTCCAAATAAGGAAATAGATGAATGACAAAACAGTTCTTTTTTTAAGGGGGCTTACACCGCTCCTATTTTTTTGTATTTATTGGGAAAGAAATAGTAGCGGAGCAACCCTACCCCATTCCCCCCCCCCCCCAAGAAAAAAACCCACTATTTTGTCATACGTATCCTTATGGAACCAGATGACAAAATAGAGGTGTTGTTTCTTTGGGGGGATGGAGTAGGGTTGCTCCGCTACTATTTTTTTCTCAATAAATGTTCCAGCAGGAAAGACGCCCAACATTTGGTGCAGATTCGGACCCTAATGTGTTAGAGGAGTGCGGTATGTGCCCTTTCGGGACTGAGGTACAACCACGCTCCCACAAAACAAAATTTACATTCTTATCACCTGTATACCTTTTAACACTAAGCAGCAAGGTTCGTTGTCCGTCTTGGAACTTCCGTGCGGACATAGTGAATTCTGATTGTTACAACAGTTTAATTACTTTGTCCCCAAACAAATCGTGCCAATGGATTTACCTCTATACTACCAAATCAAATACCCAAATATTAGATCACCAAATACCTAAAAGAAACAACTATCTGACTTCACTTAATTTATTCTTTCACATTTACTTCAATTTACATCAATTTCCAGATACTACCTAATTCAAGAACTATTATTTAGTCTTAAATTTCGAAAACATATCCAATCCCTTTTACAAAATCACTTAATCAAAATATCAAATTATCCCAAATTACCAAATTTAAAATCAATAATCAGAGCACTTAGTTTGCAAATTTGTAACTAACCCAATCAAAACACAAAAGACAAAGCTTCCCAGATCAATTCACAAAAGCACAAACTCGTTCTCTTTCCTACCTGGAATCCTGGTCTGACGCATTGCAAGGGAGCCCAATTCCTTTGGAATCATCGACCAATTGCGACCGTTTTGTGAAGAATTTAAAGTTCAAAGTTCCAAATTAGCACTCAAGGGCTTCGCCCAAGTTCAATCTTCTTTTGCTTTTTACACACGCTGAAGCTTAACGTTAATACTGGTCCTGTTTCACACGACGAGGACTTAAACGCGAATTGCACTTTTCTGCGCTGAAGGTGAACGAAAGCAAGTTTCAAATTTCACGCGATTTTGAACAAAGACTTTTCCCAAGTTACCCAAACAAAGACCTGCAGCGCTACACTTGACGCCAACCGTTCCCAATCACTCTCATGATGCACTCTCACCAAACTCTCACTTCACACTCTGCCTTCACACTGCTGAACCAAAATTTCAATTTCTCAAAGTTGGCCCACAAACACTTTTGCCCATGCGCGATCTTTTGGCGACGTCATTTCTACTTCACTGGTTTCCGTTGATTTATTCGTCCGAATTTGGGCAAAGAGTCCTCATGATGTCATGATCTCCTTGACAACACCAACAAGGATCTTATCCAAAACTTCAAACGTCACAGCTGCAAATGGCTCACCCCAACTTTACAACACCCACGCCTCTGGCGGCAAAAATCTTAACCTTCTCTTCCTTTCCGCTTGCAACTTCAGAGCAGGATTAGTTCCTCGATCTGAAAAATCAATAGCTCGAAAACCAAATTTGATACAAAAATACAATTCGCAACATTTTTAAAGATGTGGTCATGGTGGCTCATTAATGGCAGCACTAATTTTACGATTTTTTTTAAATTTTACAATATCCTTTTAACATTTTCAAACATTAATAAATATCACAAACGGAATTTTAATTCACAATGCAGCACGGTAAAACGTTTTTCAGCCTTTACTTTAGGAAAAACATTTTTCTCTTAATCAGTCATCTATAATTATCTTAATTAACTTCGCTAGGCACTAACTTATAAAAATATAACTAATCTAATCTTATCAAACTGTTTCATAGGTCAGTAGACCTTTAAATAAAGTATTACTACTTACTAATTTTTGTTTTGAACTAAAAACCGCATATAGGCATATGTCGCACTTTCCATGCCACACAAGGGATTTACGTGAAATCTATAAACATCATCGCAATTCACAATTCATACAGTTCTACCATTCATTCATTGTTATGTATGCAGCAGATACATAAGCAATCTTTGCCCGCATACTTTGGTGTACCGCAGGAAAGCTACACAAAACGTATTTTTCTACTAATTTTCAAAATATTCAATTTTAACTCAATTGATGTTGTAACTACAAGTTCTAGAGGCTTATGCCTCGGTTTTAGAGACATACAATTTTACATGTCGGTAAAAATGTCGTCATACTCTCATTTTCATCATAAACCTCTACATTTATGACTCAAAGGGTTAAACAAAAGATTTCCAATTTAATTTTACTTTTACACAATAGAATCTCGCTGATATCTTCATTTTATCTCATACGGACCAAAACATTCTCTCAATTTAATAATTTCCAAATCTTAAGGGGGGGGGGGGGTTCCAATTTAATAAAATCATCTATTAATCGCATTTCCAACAGACTTCAAATACATCACGCTAAGATTTTTTTGATTGACAGCTAGACTTGAGAACCGTGCTCAGCTCTAAGTAAACATTTCCGACAGGTGGCGGACTCTACCCACAACACGGTTGCAAGTTCATGAACTAACTGGCTCCTTACCCATCCGCCATTTTTTTTCTGACGTACGCAGATGGGGAAGCCTTTACCCAGATGGTCTTTGCTATTTCCAGCATGCCATTATAACTCAAAATGCACGCACACAAACTTTCAACTCTTCGATTTACTGGAAGTCAACCATTGAGATGCAAAGTTACGAAACAATAAGTCACTACAAAATATTAAATCATGTATACAAATAAACACACAAACAAATTATAATTACCAAGCTACCTTTTTAATTTAGTCAATAAAATAACAAACAAAAAATCTTTCAAACTTGGGTGGTGGTGGTGCATATGTGGAAGCACCACTCTGCAAAATTCCCTTAATTTCAACGAATTTACAACTTTAATTTTTCTTGAGGCGGAAGTCAAACTTTTCTTAAATGCTTCTAAACTACGTTTAACATTTATACTCGTACTAGATATAATCAAGTTATTATACTGTATTAACTAATGAATATCAAATACAAAGACTAAAGCTTTAGAATATAGAATGTACTACACTGACTTTACTAAAGTTTGCTTTACCAAGAATTTTACCAGCTGCGCATGCGTATGCACACCTTTGACTAAACTTCGACCAAGAGTTTTCTAGAACTAAAACTAATTAAGGGAATATATTCAGTTATTTATTTATTGTCAACAAGTTTACTGATGTAACTAACGTTTCATTTACTAAGATTACTGGAATTTTAAATACACACAACACGTACACTAATAATAATTATGCAAATCACCAACTTTAAGAAACGAGATTTTTACGAAGAACACATTACGTTTACGCATTTATTTTTTGGTTTTAAACAATACTACAATAACAATACTACAATAAATGCACCCCTGGGCCTATTTCGATGGTTGCGTATACCTCTGGGCCTAGCGTCCAGCCCTGGAATTTTCCAGTCCTGGTATCTTTGAATTTTTGCCAATTTTAATAATTCAAATACAGTCACGTCTTTTTATTTTTTTGTTTTTTTAACAGCTTTAAGAATGTGCTTCATAAAAATCTACTGTTCTTCCATAAGACCTTAAGTTTCCCACACAAAGATTAAATGCATTTTTTTAAAGCAATTTAACCCTTGGGGTTTCTAACTTTTTATGGTCTACAAAAGGACGTGTGTGTACCGGATTTCCAAAGTTTCAAATTTCCATTAAATTTCCATTGGTATTTAGATTATCTTCTTAATGTCGTTGATTCTAATTATTTTTTCTCCTTTTTTCTACTCACACAAACACAACATTTCCAACCAATTTTGACCAAACTTAGTACACACAATGAACACTGGTTAAATGCAAGACAAATCAAACTTCCAAACTATAAACATGTCAAGGCATTTCATTCAATTCTTACTTGTATTTTTCTCCTTTCTCAGTACGGCTGCGAAGTAGTCTGATGAATCTCATTCCCAATTTTGAATTTGCAACTTACCTTTGATACTAAAATATTTCCGTAATTTTTGTTACTCATGAATTTATAGCAATTTAAAAAATTGCCAACTTCCAACTTCCAACTACTGAGCACATCACACAGCTAACAACTACGAGAACAAGAGAGAGAGAGGGGGGTGTCTACAACTCCAAGTACGTGGTCTTTCTGGTATAAGTCAATGGATATCAATCTCTGTCATGTCCATTTCGGCAGGATTTGCACTATGTTATTTTTAATTACCTTTATTTTTCTTTCGGTTCTGCCGTGCTCTTTAGAAACAGTCAATAATGAACTCATATGCAAGCTTTCCACTGTCACACTACTGTTTCATTAATGAAGATGTGTACTTATTAAAATGTGCCCGTGTTGCGTATTAAAGGAATGAGCCATTATCTGACCGATGGACAATTTCTGCACAACTAGGACAACTTTGCAAAAATCTTTTTATAACATCCGTTAGACTATGCTCTCTCGTACTCCAATACATATGTTTTACCAAAATTCTCAATCTTCAGAAATAATGTTTATTATTGTTTACTGTAAAACTTAATATCACTGAATTCTTACTTGCTTTTAGAGGGGGGGAGGGGATTTCATCAAAATGCTTTGCACTCGTCACTAAGTTTTCAAGTTCACATACGTTTTTTCAAGAATATTAGGCAATTTTATGTAGAAAATAACTCATTCTGAGTTCATGCTCTTTAGCACGCAACACAGGTAGTAATAATACTAACTTGTACGGTTTCAACCAAACATATATGACGCTAAAGGATACACAGCATGAAATAAATACTTCAGAAACTCTTTGTACCTTTCAAGCTTCAAACTCTATTCTCAATCCCCTTCCCCCCCCCCCCCCCCCCCCGGGGGGGGGGGAAAGAATCTCTAACTTACTTTCATATTATTTTCTGTTCCAGAGATTTTAATTTTCCTTTTTCTGATTTCTGATTTAAATTTGTTATAAAATCCGAAGTTAGCTTTAACAGGGGTCTTCTTATTAAGCAGTTTTCTTACTGCTTTAGTTATTTATTCTTTAAAGGGACATATCCACAAGTTGCATTTCACATTTTTAAACACTACACACTTCAATAGAATAATACTACATTACAATCTTCTTAGGCGTTCTTGCTAGGAAAGTTCAAATTTATTAAATTTATTTGGATTTTTTCAAAGTTGTCCTGCTGTTTCCTTTCTGTAAAATGTTATTGCCACAGTTTTTTTTTTCACACTTCCTGAATGTTTTTAGTTAGTTTCTTGATTTCTGATGGATTATTGTATCTTCGAAACTATTTTAATTTAATCTTCGATCTAAATGCAGATGATTTGGGGTTATGGAATTCAGAAGGAGCGGGCGTCGCTCTCATTTCCAGTGTACAACAATCACACACAAACCTTCACTGGCACACACAAACATTCACTGGCATACACAAACAAACTCGCAGCAACGTTGTGGTCTCAAAACTTCTCTCAAATACCACAACGATGCACACACATCCCAAACTCTGAATTGCCCCAAGTCAACACATGACAAGGGAAAACGCACTTTCTTAGTGTCTGTTCATCTCAGGATGCATCTTTGAAAATTAATTATCTATGAAAGCCTTTATACCAATTTTCGATAAAGGAGGAGGCACTGATTGATATTTTTCTGCTTCGAATGGGTGGAATCTATAAAACGATTGATCTGATGATCGATCATTATAATTGCAATGGAAACACTTGATGCTACTTAATTCAGCCAACAGCTCGACATGTTGACAAGAACCGGATATGGAAGAGGGGTGACTGGTAGAATAAACACTTTCTTCCGCCGAATTTGCAACTTCTTGGCCTGGGGTTTTTGCTCAAAGATAAAACTTCGTAGTGGACCAAATCTATATTAAATATTTAATTATTTCAGGAATGGAGTAAATACTTTCTAGTTTGCATTGAGTGGATATTCTTCTTTTATTTCTGGAGATGTACGCTGCTTTTCAACTATAGTTCAGATGTCAACTTAGTTCGGCTTAAGCTTGAAAATAGGGGAACATACCAAGGTTTACTGTGAATATAGGTAGGCAGTTCATAACAGCATGGTAGGAGGCTTAGTCTATAGAGCAGTCTGGGAGGGAGAAGGGATCTTCTGACGATATGGTAACAATAGTTCTTGAATGGAGCTCATTTAAAGGATGTTATTCGCCTTTACGCCATGTAAATAAAGGACTTAGTTCGTTAAGTGAGCTTTCCTCAATTTTTGACTACAGTGGAACTGGGATAGGGCTGTACTTATTTTTCATTGTTCACTCAGTTCAGGTTGGAAGGTAATCATGGAAGGGCCTTTGCCTTTTATCTTGGCCATAAAGGGCTCACTTCGTAAGGGACTTTTTTATGGCTTTGTTCGTAGGGGGACGGTAAAAAAAGGACAATGGCAAAGTCGCTGCTCACTCAACTGGCGTTGTTTCATGTGACCACCCCGTCACATCACACCGCAGCGTGCATAATTACCCCACTGTTAGGTGTAGATGGAATCCTATCTCCAGATGAATTTACTACCACTGGTAAATTCCGATTTCTGTTAGATTTTGCTCATGACGAAGCAGCAATTAATCAGCATCTGACACAGTTGACAAATCTGCTAAATCCCATTGCACTGACCTCAAAGGGAGACATAAGGAATAGTCAAGAAGTAGTAGTGACCTCGGTCCTACGCAAATCAGAGGAACATGGACTCCACATTTCGGCCCATGTCGATGATCCTACCAGTTTGAGGATAGATCCAACTTCTTTTGTTTTGCCAAAAACGGTAACGATGCGTAAAACAAAACCCACTAATCAAAGGGGAAAAAACACAAGAGTGCCTGCAACGCACGGAGATCCACTCATATTCAATTCTTCTGAAAAAGCCTCTTATATGAACTTGCTGGAAAAAATGAACACTTCAATTCCCAACTGACCAACGACTGCTCAAACAAATCCTACTTCGCCGCTTCCCGTTGTGCAAACTGTCATCTTAGGTGACTCACATGCGCGCTCACTAGTTGCTGGTTCACATCCGAACCCTAAAACCTGGGTTTTGCCAGGGGCTCAGAGGGATCAAGTAAACAAGTTAATTCCAGAAGCTCTCAAGGATACCAATACGAAGCCTTCAATCGTCATCTGTGTGGGGTCCAATGATCTGAACCATAATACTCCTAACTCTATTACGCAGAAGCTGCATTCAATACCTATGAATGTCAGATCACGAAGGCCTAAGGCAAAGGTCTCCTTTCTTGCTCTTCTTCCACAGCGCCGACAGGGAATAAGTTTGGACCAAAAAGCTCTAGAAACAAATAGACAAATTAGGCAATTATGTATTGATAACAACTGTAACTTTGTGTCAATCGAGGACCAACTACACAGGTCTAATGGCCTTCTTACATGAGATGGTACTCACTTAAATCCAAGGGGAAAGCGTGCCCTACAGATGGAGTTAAACAAAGTGCTTGGGCCTTCGGGAAACGATCAGTTTTAACAGGGACATTAAATGGGGCAAAGTCCCAAACCCGGACTTTTACAACGGAAACAGGCAGCAGTCTGAAATCCATAATTCTGAATGCACATTATCTAATTTCTAACCTTGCTGAATTCCATGATCTTTTGGCAGAGCGTTCTTATGTCCTTATTTTAATTGTTGAAACATGGGCAAATCACACGCTAACTGAGGCAATGATCGTCGATGGTCACCAATACCTGGTTCTCAGAAGGGACCATGGTTCCAGATGGGGTGGACTAATGTTGGTCTATATACAGGATTTAGTTCTTGCTTTGGGCGACATCGCCATGGATGTGGAGGCTATGACAGTAATTGTGCCTGGTTTAAACTTGAATATCAATTTGGGATATATTCCCCATGACCATGATGTTGAATCTTACCAATTGATGTCTACTTTCATAAGCGGCACAGCTAATCCAGTATTCTCTAATTTAATTGTGGGAGACTTCAACTTGTCAACGGCAACCTGGCCTACGGGAACGGCTTCTTTTCGGACGTACCAGCAATTCCTCGATGATCTGTCAGCGATGGGCTTTGTCCAGTTGGTATTTGAACCAACTAGAGACAAAAAAACCTAAGATTTAATTTTCACTGATGATGACAGATTGGTTTTGGAGGTTGAAATTGGCCAACAACTCGGATTAAGCGATCATAACATTGTATTTTTCAAGATTAATTTAAACATTTCCAACACTGTAGATGACAACACAAAACCGTGTATAAACTTTCAAAACTTACAGTCTGATCTGGTTAAATTAACTTGGTCCTCTATTTACAAGACTGACGACGTCGATGTTGCGTGGGATAAGTTTTTACGAATCCTAAAGCAACTAGTTTCCGTAAATAGTTCCTTTGTGAAGGTTTCAAATTCTGGACGGAAATCTCTTCCAAAGTCAGTTAGGAAGCTGTTAAAAAAATAGACTGTGGCAACGATACAAATGTGATAAGTGCCATGAATACTTTCAGGCTTATAATGATATTCGTTCGGTATTCTCGGCCGCCAGAAGAGACTTAAATCGTCAAATTAAACGTAGGGTAATTACAGAGGGTAACCTCTCTTCTTTGTTTCGATTTTACCGAAAAAAAACAGGGATTACTAGATCGATTCCCCCGCTTAAATATAATGGAGAGTATGTGGTGGAAGACCTAAAAACAACAATCCTTCTAAACGACATTTTTGCTTCTAATGGGATTAAAGATAATCAAAGAGTCCCTGTGTTCCAGCCACAGATTGCTGTTAATCGAGATAATTGCTCCGAAGTAAATATAAATCAGACTGCAGTCCTCCTAGCTCTTTCGAATTTGAAACCTAGCCACTCACTTGGACCAGAAGATTTCTCAGTCTATTTCTACAAACAATTACGGTTTTAAATCTATAAGCCACTAACACATATTTTTAAATTTTCTTTTGATGTGGGTAAAATCCCATATATTTGGCCTGTAGCAAACGTCATTCCAATTTTAAGGGAGGAATTGCTGCTGACCCAAATAACTATAGACCAATTGCTCTAACCGCAGTTCCCTGTAGGCTAATGGAGAAAATTATTAGGGACAAAATGATGTGGTACAACACAAAATTTAATTTGATTGACAACGACCAGTTTGGTTTCGTCCCAGGTCGTTCATCTACCCACAATTATAACTGGCCTTTGACGATTGGACACAAGCACTGGATTGTGGCCTACCAACCGATGAGATTATTTTTGATTTTAAAAAAGCATTTGAATCGGTGATCCATGAAAAGTTAAAACTGAAGCTTAAAATTCTGGGATTCGACGGCAAGCTTATGGATTGTATTTCTGCTTTCCTTAATAAACGAACACAACGTGTACTTTTGGGTAAGACTGTGTCTCCACTCACAGAATTATTAGTGGGGTGTTGCAAGGTTCCGTATCGGGCTCGCTCCTCTTTGTCTTTTTTATAAATGATGTTAAATGTGAAAATCTTGACATTCAACAAGGAAAATTTGCAGATGATCTAAAAATACATGCAAAAATCACAAACTTCCAACAACATGAAACATTACAGGGCAGTTTTGATTACGTCGGAAATTGGGCTGATCAGTGGCAATTGCCAATATCAATCGCTAAATGTAAGTGTTTGCATATTGGCAAGGGAAATCACGACTTTGAATATGCCTCATGTCGACTCAGTAAAAGATTTGGGTATTTGGTTTAACAGGCACCTTGGTTCAACCATGCATTGTAACTACATTGCAGCTCAAGCAAATCGTCGTTTGGGACTGGTAAGACGGGTTTTTACCTCAGGTTGTGATAACACTAAACTACGGGCATTTAAGGTCTATGTGAGACCAATTTTGGAGTATGCGAACCTTGTTTGGTCCCCCAACTTACTGAAGGATATTGACAAATTGGAGCCAGTCCAAAGACGTTTCACTAAATCTATCCCAGACCTGTGCCGTCTGCCTTACAGTTTACGACTGAAGAGACTTAACTTAGATTCCCTGAGCTACGGAGATTGAAGACTGACCTGATACTAACTTTCAAAATTGTTAAAGGACTTTTGTCTCTCGATCTCCCGCTATTTGATCTGAGCGAGATTACTTGGACTAGGGGACACAATCTCAAGCTTGTTGTGCCCAAATCGAGACTAGCCTGTCGATCAAATTTCTTTGCAGTGAGGGTGGTTCGTGCTTGGAACGTGCTGCCAAATGATCTAATTAATTTGCAAGGTGTAAACTCCTTCAGAAGATCGCTTCATAAAGTGGATTTGTCATGTTTTCTCAAAAGAAATTTTCATAACATCTAATTTACGCATTTTTATATTGACAATCGGCCTTTATTTATTGGCCATTCCCTTTTCTGTTCTGATATTTTCTTTTTCTTTAGGCGGACTATTAGTGATCATTGATCCTTGTCCTTGCTCGCAACGAAATATTTATTTAACTTTTTTAACGTGACGTCTACTTACGTTAAGACTTTTAAACTCTTTACATTTTTTAAGTATTTCATTCATTGTTTTGTTTTTTGACAAATGGCCATCCACCCTTCTCCTTCTTTTCCATTCGACTGGCGATACCATCGGGGACCTTTGTGTCCCTGGCAGGTCTAACCTTGGTGGTAAGGCAGTTGAGATCCTAACCCACCTTTCCTAATTTGCTCCCACCTTTCCATTGGTCATGCAATGTTTAAAAATTAACTTTTTCCTACATTCAAGCTTTTTAAATTTTATCTTGTATTAGATTTAATTTTCCCCATTCACATTCTTTCAAGGTTTTTTTATAGTTTTTATTTACACACATCTTAAATTCAGCCCCTTTTAAGGCTGGCAGTCAGCGACCCCCGGGATCCTTGCCAGACCTGTTGCTCCGGCAACAAAATGATATTATTATTATTATTAGCTATTAGTTGATATCAAATGAACAATGAACTTAAGTCGTAGTTAAACTGTAATGGTCGACATCTTGAAATCTGGGCCATTCTGAAATTATAATTATTATCGTTCGATTTTCTTCAAATTTAAAACAGAGACGAAATACCAAGTGAAACAGTGAATGTGCCATCGTCACTAGTAATATGTAATGGTCACTGTTTTGAAATTGGGGGTCCATTTTGAAATTATGCATATTATCGTCCCATTCCCTACAAATTTAGGACGGAGACGACACAGTTGATACCAGGTGAAATAGTGAATGTGCCATAGTTACTAGTAATGTCTAATGACCACCATCTTGAAATTTGGTGGCCATTTTGAAATGATGCTTAGTATCGTCCAAGTTCCTTCAAATTTAGAATGAAGACGATATAGCTACTAACAGTTGAAACAATGAATGTGCCATCGTCATTATTAATCTGTAATCCACGCCTTCTTGTAAAGAGTAAGCCATTTCGAAATTATGCTTATTATTGCCGGATTTCCTTTAAACAAAAAAATTAAAAACGTGAAAGCAAAATTAAATACGAAGTTGCACTCAATCTCTAAATTGGGTGTTTAGTGCATTCTTCTCGGTGCAGGCAGTAGCCTACCATCAACTGCACTGTTTTATACTTTTAGATACAATTGTAAAAGTAACAGGTATTAATAACCAAAAAAAGGAATGTTAAATGTTAAGATTAAGGGTCTAAAAGTCAAAACCTAAAAGGAACATGGACAAGCTTTGACAGTCAGGGTCTAGGTGTGAAATTTTGTCAGTAAAAGAGTGGTAAGCATTAGACCCTTACTACCCAGTGGCCAGCTTTCGTCCATAAGAATAGGAAAGCAGTGAATACATTTTGACGAAAAACTGTAAATCCTCCTATAAAGACTCATGTGATGATCCAGTGGTAGGGTAGTATGGTGTACGTTTCCTGCTTTGCTTTATGTTAAAAAGTTTATTTTTCGGATTGGTAACATGACAGAACATACACAGTAGAGAGGATTATTGGTTCTCATCAATTACCTTAATATCTATGAAATTAGAATAAATGCAGCTTTAAAGTTGTTTAAAGATATTTCAAGCACAAAAACCTGCTAAATCCGTACATACACATTTACCGTCCGAATAGGCTAGAATTAAATTTACAAAGTTGGATTTACAAAATTGGCTTGACAAGTCATTAAGCAAGTCCAGTGTTAGTGGAGTATGCGTTTCCTGCTTTGCTTTAGGTTCAATTTTTTTTCCCGATAGTAACATGACAGTATATTCGCAGCAGAGAGCATTATTGGTTATCCTCTACCATAATGTACGAAAGATAATAAAAAATTACAAAGCATCAAAAGACAAAATGCGAAACTTCACAAGAAAATTATGTCCTTAAAGTTCTTTAACGATATTCTAAGAACAAAGAAAACCTGCTACAACCGTTCATACGTTCTGTCCGAATAGACTAGAACTAATATAGCCACCGGGTAGTAAGGGTCTAATGCTTTCCAGCCTCTTACTGACAAAATTTTACACTTACACCATGACTGTTAAAGCTTGTCCGTGTGCCTTCTAGGTTTTTGACTTTAGGTCCCTTATACTCTTAACATTTAACGTTCCTTTTTTTGTTTATCAATATAAGATGTATATCACGTTTGCTATCTAGAATTGTTTGCTGTGTTTGTTGAACGTTTTTGTTTCACATTGTTGACGGTGAAGAAGTTAGCCAAAACCGTTTTTTGGGGGAAGAGGGAGGGGGTTAGGGCTTTCAGAGGGGAGGGCTTTCGAGCTTGCGATCATACTATTTTTTCCAGCTACCCTTCATGAGCATCCGTAGGCAATTTTTAACCCTATTATTTCGATTACAGGATATACTATGCATTAATGATAGTAACTTTCGGTAGTTACTTCCGGTTGCGTTCAGTGTCATTTGGAAAGGAATTTCAAGAGGAACAATAAGGTAGGGGGTATGATTTCAGTAACTGTGCTTACTGACAGGGAATTCAGTATTCAATCAATAACAGTGAAAGTGTCGAATTTGGACGTCATTTTGAAGATGGTGTCTTTCCACCATCCATGTTAGCACCACTTCCAATTGTGTTTAGAATCATTGGAAAGGAAATTTCAAGAGGTAATATAAGGGTAGCTAACGCTAACAGTGAAAGGGAATTCTGTATTTCACGATGTGATTAACTTGGCAAATGTT
Source organism: Lithobius niger (assembly GCA_023313725.1). Classification (NCBI taxonomy): domain Eukaryota; kingdom Metazoa; phylum Arthropoda; class Chilopoda; order Lithobiomorpha; family Lithobiidae; genus Lithobius; species Lithobius niger. The sequence goes on from JAHWFP010018717.1 coordinate 43,361, forward strand.
TTGGTGCTGAACCATTTGGAACTTGGCGGTCCCTGTTACTAGTTTTTGTTTTTGATATGATATTAGTGAAAGTGTTGGTTTCGTGTGCAATTTTTATATGATTTTGATGTTTGGTGTACTTTTGATATGTTATTTACGACAGTTTTCAAAGGCGGAATGCCGTTGGTTTCATCTTTGTACTAGTTACTTCAAGATTTGGCCATTTTTTTTTGCGCTAAATTAACTCGCCTAAAAAAAAGAACATGAATTTTCTGTACACGTGTAAATAAAGCATTGTTTGCTAAACCATAAACTTCAATATCATACTTCAGGTGTGATTGACCCGTGCATAAAACAGTAACTTTCGCTTTTAAAAATGTATTTTATTCTTTTATTCACTTGACAATTGTATTGAGACTGAAACGTCACGGTACAAATGTTTATTTATGTCTACTTTTTTGGTTTAATTTTACGCTCCTTTACTGCGTTTTAGAGTTTCTTTTTGTATATGTACAGGCAATAGTCTAAGATGAAGTCAGGTAAGGGATTATGGTGCGATGTAGCATACGATCTACATGGTTAACAAATGCAACAGCTCACTCGGTTACCCGAATTACTTAGATTTTGGAAGCACCCAAGATGAGTGGGAAAGTTAGTGGGGGGGCCCAGAGGATTGAGGATGTTTATTTAATTACGAAAAAAGGGAAATTGTCGCATCTACGTCCTTTTCAACTCCTAAGGTTATCTCGGGAAGGGGAGGGATGATTTTGCTAGGAAATACCTACTATCTTTTACATGCATCAATTGACATTAGCACGAGTATCTGGGACCCATCTCTTCCCTAATGCACGGGGGGGGGGGAGGGTGCGAGGCCAAGAATGCACTGGCTCATGAGACAGTCGTGCTAGTCGCTGAGCCACTTGACCCCCAAAGTTTGTATTTATATTTCTTATATACTAAAGGAAGAGAAGCCGAATGAGGAAGGTGAGGGGCAAGGCTCAAATATAAAATGTCTTGTGTATGTGTTGTATTCCTGGGTATTTAATAATTTTATCCTATTATTTGTGAGTTTGCGAAGCTCACCACTTCTCCCCACCTCACACAGTTGACCTTCTCTTCACTTGCACTCGCACCGAAGGCTCTCAGTCACTCTCTCTCGGATCTCAACTTTGCGAGCAGCATCGATCACACCACTCCGGCAATAAATGTACTTTCAAAGCATGAGGAAGTCTTCTTACTAACCCTGGACTGCGTTGGGGGGAAGGGACCCGAACATGAAGGGACCTCAGCAACGATTCGGTCCTTGTTCGGGAGCCAATACTCGCTGGGGTTCTTCATATTTGGGTCCCTTTACCCAAGCAAAGTCCAGGGTTCGCCAAAAGACTTCTTCACGGGTTGAAACTGCATTTATTGCGGGAGTAACGTGATCGATGCTGCTCGCAGGCAGCCATATTGAGATGCGAGAGAGTGACTGAGACCCTTCAGTGCACAGGTGCGAGTTCAAGTGAAGAGAAGGCCAACTGTGAGAGGTTGGGAGAAGGGGTGAGCTTTGCAATCTCAATATTTTGGTTGCATTGAGGATTTTGCTCTTCATTCCAGTAATCAGCGGCGTAGCTACAGGGTAGCAATGGTGACAGAATACCACCGTCCCCCCCCCCCCCACCACACGCCTCAGGGGACCCCCGAATCAAAAAATTAGATTAAAAAAAAGGCTCTTTTGTAGTAAACTAGTTTCATTTAGTTTGACATAAACTGTATTTTAAAAATGAATTTGATTCTCCCCGTCCGTCCATCCTCCCATCATTAAAAAATATGGTGGCCCACAAAAAAAAAAGCACAACTGAAAATTTCACCAAGTCCAAACTTTTGTTCAAATTTTTTTTTCAAAAAAGCGAAAATTGGGACCACTTGACCGGAGTACGAAAAAGTGGTCACTTTTCGGTCACTTTTTGGTCTCTTTTGGAAAAGTGGTCACTTTTTTCACAAAAAAAAAAATATTTTTTTTAAATTAGAAAAAGTATGGACTTAGCATTTTTTAGCTCGTTCAGTTTTTATGGGCCTTCCCGTACATTAAGGAGGGTGGTCCCAAGGGTGAATTTGCCACCGGCCCCCACCCAACGTAGCTACGTCACTGTCAGTAATTGTGACTTCTGCAACACCGCCTTTTAAAAATTGAAGTTTATTAAAAACTACATACCAACAACCATGCAGAATGAGCTGCGAGTGTCAATATTTCGAGTGTTCCGTAGAAGACGAAAGTATTCATGAACTCAGATGTGTACTGACCACACGGGAATATGGGCGATATCCAGGCCAAATGAGCCTTCTACGTTCGTTTTCACACATTGGCATTGCCTCGTGAACAACTGATCGTGCATCTTCGCCTTTACACTTACCGATTAGGTTGTATTTTTCGCTTCTTCTTTGACTGAAACTTTCGATACGAATACAGCGGCGAACACTGTTGATCATGATGAACTAAGAGAATTCTTTTTTTCTTCTTCGGGAAAAGCGTCACATTATTGGCGTGTAAAAGACATCCTGAACATTGCATATACGATGTTGCATAACAACGATAACGGTTTTTAAAAGGTTGCCTTCCTGGGGATTTTAATGAAAAAATATTTTTTCCAGGTATCTACAGGAAATGCTTCTGTCTACTATTGCAGAATTGCAGGTATTAACGAACATGCACCTATACGTACCAATACTACAGAAGAAAAAAAAACAGTTTATTAACGTGCAGCAAGTTTTTTCGGAACGAATAGACAAACCAGTTGCCTCAGAATTTACAATCAGTTAACACATATACTCACATACACTGGTAGATTTCTTTAGTTTTAAGTATATTTGACGAGAATTAGGATTAACTTTTGGTATTGGGTTTTCGTATTTTGACTTGGTTGATACTTTTTTTAATTTTTTTTAAAATTAATTTCTTTGAGCCTTAAGTTGACCGAAGCAACTTAATGCTTGTATGGCTGAACCGGCTCAATTTTTTTTAACATTACCAGACTTTTAGAGAAGAAGAAATGTCTGGTGAAGGGAGGTGCCAACATCCGATCATCGTAGGGCACGAAAGATTGTCCAGAATTGGGCGGAATAGTTCCCATAGCCGCAGAAGAAGCACGGTAGCCTCTCACACTACCCTGGCCGGCAGACCTGCGGAGACTTTGCCAAGATCCCTTTTCTAGGGGTTCGACCAGATCCGCAAATCTTCAGCAACCAGGATGAGTTCTCTCACCGCTCAGCCACGATGACCACTAATTTGCACTTTGAAACCAAAGCTGGTATCCGAAATTGTTCGATTAACTACAGTCTAGATTATGAAATCTAGGTGTCTGTCGGTCCGGTGTGAAGATGTTTGAAATTATAATAAAAAGCACTAACACCAGTACAGCGTAGATACGAAGATAGTGACGCTTTTCTGAAAACATGGAATAGAATAATACGTGCTTCATCAACGGCACCAGAAGGCAGCACTTGTCAGGTTCTCGAGCGTAGGAGGCAATAGGGATGTTTTTAAAGTCAGCGGCTTGCGAGTCGCTTGGCCGCGGGGAACGCTTTCCCATTGAAATAACAAACGGGCAGCGTTTCCGCTTGCAAGCGAGTCACAAGCCGCTGACTTTAAAAACTCCCCTGAAACTTGAGATAAAAAAAGGCGGCATCGTTACCATGGTAACTACGGCAATCACGACAATACCTACGTAAATTGTCAAAATGCTGGTGCGTGAGCTAACATTCGAAGTTGAAGAAGTTGAGTCCGATTCAAGCCGTATTCAGTTCGTTACATGACACGTGAACTACAGGAAAAGCTTCACACGACAGCTTCACACAAAAAAAAACATGCATCCTGCTTAGCGCCACCCGTAACAACAACCGGTTTTAAAATTGAATGTTGGATTAAAAAAAGTAAAAGTTGATCAGACAGTTGTGATCTGTCTTAAAATTATTTTAATATCCCAATCTGACATATGTTTTTTCAGGATTAGTTTTGTATTCTTATCGTGTTCAATTTGTTTTAGTGACGGTAAATAGTTTCGATCCCCATGATGCTTTGTGCTTCCTGTTACTTGACGACAGCTCCCTCTGGTGGTAAATCGTTGAAAACAGGTACGTTAATCCAAACGTTTGCCGTTGTCAGGAAAATAGTGGCACCACCTTTATAGTTTACCCTGCACCAGTACATGGATAAAGTAGTCCAATAGTGTTATACAACAAAATACTCTTAAACTGCGACGTTTTCGGGGCTATCAGTGTCCCGTTATCAAGCGAAGTCTGAGAAATAAAAGATTATGCTATGCCATGAAACAAAAATGTTTGGTTTATGAGCGGGGACGAAAATTGCACCAGGTAACCAAACCAGACATTTTATTTTATATTTCATTAGCAGTGGTACGCTTCGTTCGGGGTTTCGTTCCGCCCGAGCATGTTGTTTCGTGGTTTTCGTCCACTGCTTGATTAGACTTCTTTTCCCTTGATTCCCTTCTTTTCGATCTGTGGTTTTGTTTCGACCATAATTGTTTCCTAGTTTTCGCTCGGTGTTGCCTGGACGTTCATTGATACGGGTAATTTGTCCTCCCACCCACTCATATTATTGACTATTTTCGTTGCAAGCGGGCAGAGATAAAACCGCCGTCATGTTGGAATTTCAGATGATTTCTAACTATTAGCTGCCATGCTGTGAGAATACAAAGGCGAGTCCTTATGTAAACGATTCCTAAGGTTTCATTTCCCTTAAGTAATGGAACCGAACGAAGGAGGGTGGAAACGATCGTTGACGCTGGTATACAGTGATTGTACTACAGTTACAACTTATAGCTGTCCTTGTTTCATTCTAGTGACAGTCATCAATTAAGATTGCAGAGGGATAGAATCTCTAAGTCTTACTTAGGCAATAACTACGTCCTCCAGGTGGGCTCTTCTGTCTTTAGCTTCCCTGCACGCCTTCAGTTGTTGAAAACATCATTCTTAGAAGTACAAATCGAAGCGGGTGAAGCTAAAAGCAAGAAAATCTGGTACACAAGTCACTTTAGCTGTACAAATCGAACTAGCTGTACAGCCCCGTGCTGATAGGTCCCCCATATACCCCTGTGCCCACCTCAGGCTTGAACCACAAACTCTTGCAGATCGAACTAAAAGCATGAAATCTGTACGCAAGTCATTCTTAACAGTACAAATCGAACTCCCTCGAGATACCCCCAAGGACCCACAGCCACCCTCACTGTGCTTCTCCCTCTAGCTTGATCAACAGATTTTTGCAGATCGAGCTAAAAGCGTGAAATTTGGTACAGAAGTCACGCTTAACAGTACAAATCGCACCAACAGTATAGTAGGGCGCCATCATGTGTCGCATCATGTGCGCCTCCCATGAGACTGATGGCCAACAAATTCTTGCTGTTTGAGCTAAAAGCGTGACATTTGGTACACAAGTCATTCTTAACAGTTCATATCGAACTATCTATGGAACCCCAATGAATTACCCAAGGCCCCCCAGTCCCCTCTCCCATGCTAAGACTTTTTGAGCTCGACCTGCAAGAATTTGTTGGTCAAGGCTGAGAGAGGAAGAACAGGGGTGGGGCACTGGGAGGGGCTCTACAGCTATTTCGACTTGTACTGCTAAAAGTTACTTTTAGCTCAATGTGTGTGATTTAGGGGTCGCAGCGTTCCTACTTTCCCTATTTTCATTCCTACTTTTTCAACCTTTTTTTCTAGTGTTGTTTAACTGTATAGTCCTTAATTAAAATATAACTGACTTCAGACCGTCGTTAAAACAATTTATTTTTAAAGAAATGAGTTACGATGCATAATTTTTCCACAATTTTTCAGCATGGAGTTTGGTCCCGTTGTTTTCTTGTTTTCCGGATTTGGGGCCATTCAAAAACCACGTGTCCGTTTTTAAGCCATTTTTAACCCCCCTCCCCCCCGGGGGGTCATGTGGGGCCAGATTTTTGATCCCCCTCCCCCCAAAAAAAAAAAAGGAGGCGGGACGTGAATTCTCCCCCCCCCCCCCGGTACTAAACAAAATGACTACCTAATGTATTTTTGACAAATGCGGTACCACTTCATATAAAATTTGTGTTACTGTACCGTATCAAAATTGCTGAATTGATAGTGTTCGACATGAGAAACTAAACGATAAGTACCCCCGAATCCTCACTCCACTTTCGATTTTAATAAACGTAGCTATTTGATTCATCGTTTGAAATATTTTCATGAAATTGTTTAGCGATCTGCAACGGCTGCTAGACTAAACTTCATCCGAGATTCGTAACTGAGACGGAAAGTAGAAAATGGTAACCTAATTCTTAGTAGGCCATCACTGCAATGAATTGTCCCAATGAAGCCTCGACGTTAGCCGCACACTATTTAAACGAATTTAGTGCGAGTCAAGGAAATGCAGTCTTACGTTGTTGAAGATTTCTACGACAAGCCGCGGTATTATTTCAGCACTAGGCGGGAAATACAGTTCGGTTGACTGGGGGGGGGGGGAGGTGGCAGACAATAAGATCGATATAGGAACAATGTAAGAATCATTGGGTGCAATGGTATGTGCAGAGACTCTTGTACAGTAAATGGACCAACCCATTGGAGATAATAGCTTTCCCTCAATGTAGTAGCCACGTGGTTTTTGAATTGCCCCTTTCTCATCGCCGCCTGCTCGAGTGACAACAAACCTGCCCATCCGTGTGCTCGGTTATCGACCGGTCCTTGGAATTTTCACGGTAACATTTAAAAATTTCTCACTTTCGTGAATTTATTAAAGCAATTATTTTGTTAGTTAGTAGTTCGGTGGGGGAATATTTTACCCTGAACTCATTTTGCTGTGAAGTTGTGTTATCTCAGAGCAATATACTCAATTCGTGTTATAAAGTACTACTAGCTTAGACTACTTATTAAAAGTAATGGGCCTAATTAACCGTAGTGCACATTAGGTTTATTGCAGACATCATTAACTTAACGCATGTCGTTAACCAATAATTGAATACCTTGCATTATTACCATAATTTTTTTAAACATAATTAGCTTAAAGTGAAGTAGAGTATTATATAATAATTGCATGTGAATCAATGACGAGGCATAACCCAAGAACGCAAACTGAATGACTCCATCTGCAACCATAAAAACGGAACTTATTAGCAATTGAAGTTAAAGTTGGTGCAGGAAGTTGAAATGCATTTTGTGGATTATGTAAAGCTGTTCTGCATAATTAACTGCGCAGTACAGTGCTTTAATACTCGTATAACAAAAAATATTTTTTTAAGCACATTTTTTTTTTAAGATCTGTTCAGCTAATCGGTGTTCGAAAAAATAGAGTTCGACTGTAATTAGTCTCTTAAGAAGTACATTTTTTGTTTAAAATTTAATTTTATGTTATGACACTAAGTAACAAGTGAAAAATCTATATCCTTGCAGGATCCGTTAAAGTTCCCGTTTTTTTTTCCTACTTTATGGCAATAACCCGTCTAAAAATTCCTGTTTATTTCCGACTTTTTGGTAGCAATGTTTCAAACTTTTTTTCTGGCAGCAGTTCCTATTTTTGTTCCGAATTTTTTAGGATTTTGTGTTGCGATCCCTGATGATTTTGTCGAGTAACAGCTATACTACTTTCTTAGTACGATTCTTGGATAGGTCGTGTCATTTATTGATAACTAGTTATGATTTTCAAAATAATAATTTTAATTTCACATAAATTTACAAGACAAATGTGTGTTAGCTTTGAAATCAGTTTTAGTTATGCTGCCTATCATGAAGTTTTTAAAGTTTAATGTATAATTTTCCTTTTTCTGTTTTTTTTTTTTTTTTGTTAAGCCGCCCGCGCAGTGCACGACTTGGCCGCGCGGCCAGGTCGCTGCAACCAATGAGAATGCTTACCGTTTATGTAAAACCACGCACTAATAATTTTCATTGGCTGCAGCAACCTGGCCGCGTGGCCAAGTCGCTCAGTGCGCGGGCGGCCTTAGGTGGGACCAGGAAAAAATGAACATTGGGGTTGGGGGCTTGTTTCGTCGGATCCTGGTGTAACTAACGGCCTCTAGTGAGAGACAGAGGTAACAGGTGAATCAGCCGTGCATTGGCGGTTTTAGTGGCCATATTGTGTAACCAACTTGCACATGCTAATTCCGTTAGTTATATTGGGAGAGTATATTTCCACGTCATTTGCAATTCAAGACCAAGTCTCTATAGACGTCCATCCAAGTGGCGCACCGCGTGGTGTCAGACAAAGGAAGTAGTGACCCTCCCTCCCTCCAATTATATTGTCGTTATAGTGTCGTTAGTGTGCTACTTAGGCTCTTTTTTCCCCCCAAGTTTCTGCGACTTACGTTTATCTTGCGCTTTTTATTATATTTTTTTTTTATTAAATATTCCTTTCTATTTACTTAGGAGTCATGATCGGGTTTTTAGTTTTTCTATTCTTACTCCACAGGTTGTGGTTTTTTTAACGTGATTTCCACGTACGGTTAAAGTCGGGCACCTGTGATTTGGGTGTTAGTCCCTTTAAATTCTCTTTCCCTGTTTACTAGCTTTAGTTATTTCGGTGTGGAATTAGTTTGCTGTCTTATTTCTATTATTTTTCTTTATTTTATTTTAGCATCTAGTTTGTTTTTCGTGCTTACTAACGTAAGTTTTTAGTTTCACTGCGGAATTGGCTTCTTGATTCGATAATTTTGTCTACTTATGCGCTCATTTGGTTTCTCTTCACTTTTTCGTCCTTGTTTACGTTAAGTTTTTTCTTTTTTTGTTGAAGTGATTATCCGGTTTATTTTAGTGATTGCGTTTTCATTTCAGTTTTGTGCTTACTGATGTAAGTTTACGGGATAAATTCCTGTTTCGATTTTTATGTCTGTGTATGCTTCGATACGTTTTTAGTTTGTTTTCTGTGCTTATTTATGCAGAAAGATTTTCGCATGGAGTTAGTTTTCCAATTTAATTTCACATTTGCTTGTGCTTTTTCAGATTTTGTTTTTGGTTTTTCATGTTTACTCATCGATTTCTATGTTTATTTATGCATTATTTGTTAATTCGGTTTTCATCCTTACTAATGTAAATTACTACAATATCGGGCCTGGTTTTAATTCTCTTTTTTTCCCGTCTAAATGTCCCCCATTTTTGTTTTTAATCGCTTTTTCGTGCGTAAATTAATTTCCTTTTTTTTTTCTTTTTTGCTTCCCTTGGGGAAATAGTTTCTAATTTTAATTTCGGATATCACTTTATTTTTTTTATTTTTTTTTTTTACTACCTGACCAAATTTGGTCAAAAAATCTTGAATAGGGGCGAAGATATTAACTTTTTCTCAGTTTTGCTGGAGTGAGTCCAATTAGATTTGGAACGTACAAGGCGATCTTTACATTATCCTACTAATTACTAATACCATTATTTTTCTTTTACTAAAGAAAATAATTTTAAAGAATTGCTTTTACCGCATGTGTGCATTTTTTCCGCCCTTTGTTGATCTTAGCATGCCTACTAATTTGAGTTTAATGGAACTGATAAGTCGTGGCAAAAGGGAAACACGTTGGACTGAAATACAAACATTTTACTTAAAGGTACATGCATCCATGTTGGCTCAGTTTGGCGACATTAGTTCAAACCTATATGTAAACATTCTGGGAAGGTATGTAATTCATTTTGAGCGTTTGTAATTTGAGAATTGTTTAAAAACTAGGTAATAGGGTAGCGATATGAATGAAGGTCATTGCATTTTAGTTTGCGGAGGAAGGGGGAGGGGGGAGTTAACGCAGCGTGAATGGCTTAGATATTGGCCAGACGTGTAAGAGTTTGCAGGGATGGGATTTCATTCCTTTTAAGTAATTAAGTTTTGTGCGTTTTTATTGCGTTACGTTTTTCTTTTCCCGATGTAATTTGGTCGTTGGTGTGTGTTCCCGGTCGCGTGACCCGGAAGTGTCAAAAGTGTTGGTTATCGGCAAAAGTGTGAGGTAACTTGATAACCCACACTTTTTGCGATGACGCACACTTCCGGTGTTGGTTAACGGGAATTAACCAACGGATATTTAGCATGGCGTTGAGTTAGCGTGACGTCACAGCCATGGTATAAAACTTATTCAACTAGCAAAATAATGGTAAAAGACCATAAGGCATTAAAACTAAAAAAAAAAATTATTTTTAATCCCCGCTTCATCACGTCCAGCCAGAATTTTTTTTTTTTGTTTTGGTCTGTGAATGAAAACCAAAAATGTTAACTCACAAGGGGCCTTGCTAGACCTATGATTTAAACAATCGAATGCGCAGTAACTTGGATGAATGGTCGTTTGTTTTGCTTGCTCACTGGCCACAACCAAATGAGTGAGAAAGGGGGAGGGCGAAAATAAAAATTGTATTCTTCCTGAAAGAGTTTGAGGACACCCCCCTACCAAACTGCCAAGTAATTCTTACTAAAAGAGTTTGAATAACTGCCCCCTACCCAGTTGCCAAGTAATCCTTACTAAAGAGTTTAAATAACTACTACCTACCAAGCTGCCAAGTAATTCTTACTAAAGAGTTTGAATAACTACACCCTATCAAGCTGCCAAGTCATTCTTACTAAAAGTTTGAATACTACCAAGCTGCCATGTCATTCTTACTAAAGAGTTTGAATACACCCCCTACCAAGCTGCCAAGTAATTCTTACTAAAGAGTTGAAATACACCCCCTACCAAGCTGCCAAGTAATTCTTACTAAAGAGTTGAAATACACCCCCTACCAAGCTGCCAAGTCGTTCTTACTGATTCTCCCTGCAACATAGCTTGGGAGGAACCTGAACATAAATACGCATTTCTAATGTTCCATTGTTTCGCAAACAAAATTGGGTGGACAGTGGACTCACTGCACACATGATAGACCAGACTGTACCAATCACAATGAAAAGGAAGCAAAAAAAAAAAAAAAAAATTAACTAAACAAAAAATGGCTTCGCCTTTTAGAAATAAAGCATTAGAGCTCATAACCCCAGTATCACAGCTGTAAAGGTACACGAATAAAAACGGATTAGCCTAGAGTTCACTCGAACGTAACGAACTATAATTTGAACTCCAGGAAACAAAGATTGTGACATGCCAGCCTACATGCACATGACTAATCAAACAAACAAAACGGTTGGATATGTTGCACACAAAAAATACACGCACAAAATTCAAGATATGTACGTACATGAAACAGAGCAAAAACCTAAACCCACAAACATACAAAACAGACTAAATACAGACACAAACCTATTTACGTTGCTTTTGGACTTATGTCAGACTACCTGAGCAGGGAATCGAACCAAGGACCTTTGAAACCAAAGGCCAAGGTCCTACCACTGAGCCAGTCTGGCAGATGAAAAATATTACACAAAATGAACACGTAATTACTCACACGGACTATAACTAAAACAGAAACCATCATCAAACCCAAACATAGGCAAAAAACTGTCTTAACTAGGTGTCTCACAAATCATGAATGCACTCAAAATACACATAGTCGCATAGGACACGCTTGAAATATAAAACAACGAACACAGATAAATATAAAAAAAAAAACATGAATAATACACAAATTAAGCACACACACATACACACAACCATTAAGCATTTCAAACACAAACTTCGTTCACTTTCTGACATAACTACTGAGTAAAAAGTCCTTGTTCCCTGGAATTGGAGTTCATATTAAAGTTCGTTGCGTTCGAATGAACTCTAATCCATTTTTATTCGTGAACCTTCACAGCTGTGAGTATAGGGATACGAACTTTAATGCTTTTTTTCTAAATGATGAAGCCGTTTTTTTGTTCAATTAATTTATTTTACAGTTATCAACTAGTTAAAAAAATTGGGCCCGGCTATATGCCAGGAACGTGTGTAGGGGGAAGGGGGGGAGGGGCTCAGCTTTTTGACGCGCTCCCAGCCGTAGCCATGGCATTAAAAGGAGAGGGGACAATTTTGCTAGGTGAATCCCATCGGGAATTATTAGGTTCTTTTACATGCCACAATCGACATGAGCACGAGACATCACAGGGCCCTTCTCTTCCCGAAAATGCCAGGGGTGGCTGAGGCCGGATTCGAGTCCGGTACCTTTGGCACACCGTCTTACTAACTATCAGGCCACCTTGCACATTGCCCCTTGCATGTGTGTGTGTGATGGGGGGAGGGTTATGGGGAGTGGGAACAGATACCAAATTTACCAAATTTACCGGACTTTAGCGGACTATAACAATCAAAATGAAAATCACGTTCCACCTCAATTCCAGATCTCCGATGTGACAAATTGGAAAATAATAATAGTTGCATACATGTTCACCTAGTCGAGCAAAGCTTATATATACTAAATTTGAGTGGAAAATATAGAAAGACGGCAGAGAAATCCAGCATCGAAATTACTTTACTAATAAGGATATTGTATCATAAACTTTGTTTCCGGCGGGTGAATAAAAAAAAATGGGGCCAGTTCTCTTTTTTTTTTTTGTTTGAATGGGGTGCAGGGGTTGGCATTGCGTAAGTTTTCTATGACGTTGTACCAAGGGAGTTCAAAACTGAGTTAAGTAATTAATGCAATAACAAATTATTTTTGATCCGAGCAGCATGTACCAAAGCTATTGTAAGCCAAAGAATTCGCGGTCAGGCTGTGTCTCCTCTACATGGGGTGGGGACCGGTTCCTCCTGCACGGACAATCTCACTCCGCCTTCTTCCGTTGCTCCTGATATTCCTAGACACCCCAGTCGCCTGATGCCCTCAAGTCGTGGTCACTTTTGGTGTTTCTCTATAAAGTTTTCTTGTTCACCTATGCTTTAAAAAAACCACAATCAGAAGAAATGGAAAGAGATGAAGAAAACGGTATCGTTCCCTTTGGGAATTGCTGTTGACCGGTGCTCTCGTCCTATTGACATGGTCACCCACTCTACACCGCCATCCTTACCTTGATTGCAAACTATGCGGCTTTACAACCAGGCACCCCCGACGCTCATCTTCTCCGGCATCTGCCCCTCCCTTCAGCCTCATTGGTGCCGACGCCCTTCTCCACGGTCACCTCTGGTTCCTGTTACTCTGAGTCACCTCTACGGTCCTTGTCGCTTCAAACGCCGTGTTGCATTCTACAGCATGGCCAATTTTCTTCATCTTGGCATCTACCTCTCTCTACGGGGTGCGGTCGCTTGCCAAAGATATGCTCCCCACTGGCAATGGTGTGGAATCTTCTGTCCATACTAACATGGTGTTGCCTTTTCAATAGCTCGCTCTCTCGGCCTTGTCCTTGGTCGCTACCGTCCTCCACACATTACCACCCTCCCCCACCCAGTTTTCTTAGGGATAAACTGAGCGAGAAACAGGAAGGAAGCACGAAGAAATGGAGGAGGTGAGGGAAGGACACAGCGCTCACTAAGGAGCCCTTGTAAGGGGAAGCCCTAGTGCCAGTTGGCCCTAGAATCGGGGATACCGTGGGACCACAGTCCTTTTGGCATCCAGCATACATCCTTCTTCAACCTGTTGTTGGACCTTGTCACCATCCATGCTAAATTTGAGTGTGGAACTGTTAGAATTTCTCCGGTCCAAACATGTCTTATTTTCCACCATCTCCTTTCAAACGGTTACTTCATTCTGATTGACGTCGGTCACGGTCGACTGTTCCCCGGGATCCTTCTTCAGGGTCTTTCAACTTCCACCAGATGGAGCACGCCTCCCGTGTTTTACCGCGTTTCCATTCTGGGGTTCCCCTTCCAGCGCACAGCCATTGTCGCTCAAGGGACCTTTTGTGCATGTCACCAACATGGATTCGACTTCCGTTCCTGCTGACGTCCCGACTCCAACTCTTCAAGATTCATCATCTCAGGCCACTTCTGAACCAGTAGTGGGTCACACCGGGCCGTATCCGGACCCAGTTCTCTGTATGTGTTTGGAATTCACCGGTGTCAAAACTCATCGTGACTCGCATCCCTGTTGTCAATACCACAGGTCTTGTGATTGGTTTACGTGGAAGTGCAGTGTCTGTGCTCCTCTCACCGAAAAATAATGGCGGTAAATCTTGCGTCGACATGACAAATCACGCCAACGAGCAGTGGATCAAGCAACAAAAAGAACCACTTCATCAGCGGTTCCTGGACCCCCTCACAGACCTTCAGCTACTAGAATCAAGAAGTCTCGTCGTGCTACGAAGTCCTCTGTGTCCACGACTCCCTTTCCATTCCACCAGTCGTCCCACCTCCTGCAGACGGGGACAACCCTCCATGGTCTCCCCCTACTACTTCCAAGAAGAAGTTTAAGTCTACCCTTGGCATGAAGACTAAAAATAGGGGGCCATCTGCTTCTTCTCCCACGGTCTCTCAACTTGTGTGGCAACTTGTGTATTTATTTTTATGAAGGGATGCTGCAAGGGACTCTCGCCTTGTGTGGCAAAAGATGCATTTTTTTTCTGTGATGAAGGGGAGGGGGAGAGGCTCCACTGGGCTCACCTTGCGTGGCAAAAACTGCTTTTTTCTGTGTGAAGGGGACGGGGAGAGGCGCCGCTGGGCTCTCACCTTGCGTGGCAAAACCTGCATTTTTTCCCTGCGATGAAGGGTTGGGGGGAGAGGCGTCAATGGGCTCTCGTCTTGAGCGGAAAAATCTGCATTTTTTCTCTGTGATGAAAGGGAGGACGAGAGGCGCCACTGTGCTCTCACCTTCCGTGAAAAAAACTGCATTGTTTCTTGTGATAAAGGGGAGGGGAGAGGCGTCACTGGGCTCTCAGCTTGCGTGGCAAAAACTGCAATTTTTCCGTTATGGGGGTGGGGGTGGGTAACTACACTGGGGGCCCGCCTCCATACCCATATTTTGAAGTTACGACACTGGATAAAATGGAGATGAGACATTCTGTATCTGTAAAATGGAAGGTAGGCTTGACAGACGTAACATCCCAACAAGAACAACAAGGTAGATCATTGTTGCATTTAACACGTTAAAATTGGCGGGAAGCATAAGATAAGCAGCCCTGTTTGATAAAGACATGACGTACTGCAGTAGACTCACAGAAAGATAGCAACAAAACTTGTCTGTTCTGGTATAAAATGCTATGTGCATTTATTTTCGCAATTTTAGAAGTTAACATGCTGACTGTAGTAGAAGCGATGAGTGCGATGCAGATGAAACAATGTTACGTGTCAACGTCTGGCCGAGAACCGAACCCGTAATTTTACCTCTGAGCCCTTCCTCACAACAAGCGCTGTGAGGAGTTCACCAAAAAGGAATTGTATTGTTCACTACTTTGGCTGCTAGCTGGAGGGAGGGCTCAGACCACAGAAATTTTCAATTTAGCTATCTTAAAAGGAGTGGTTTTCTGCATTTAAAGAATAAGAACAAACATTGGGAAAAACATCTCCTCCCCCCAGCTAGAATAAAAAGAATGATTAAGACTTGCTCTTCAAAAAAAAAAAAAACCACCCATGGGCACCGCTGTATACCATGAGCTACCACGACACTACTCAGATAACGACCAATATGTAATCAGAAAACCACAAGTTAGATTCCCGGTCAGTCAATACGGGATTTTTTTCGTCTAGACAGACGCCAATTGACCTGCACAGCAGCTCCCCGATGTTAGGACGGTGACGTGTTACTGGTTTCGTTAGGTGCAGCTTTGGCAATCTTCATCTTGTAATTGTATTTATTAGTTCGTTTTTCAAGGTTTAGTGAAGTACTGTAACGACCTATACCGTTGCAGTAAAAAAGGTCTTTAGGATTGCAATTAGCTTCTTCTTTTAATGTCGTTTAGAATTTTATTAGCCCGACAAAAGCCGTAACAGCTGAACTAAACCTATTATTATTTACGATTGCTTTTAGACGTACAGTTTCCAATAAAATTTGTGCTCCCCATTCGGTACCTAATGATCTTCTTAATGATTAAAACTTAACGGTTGGTTTGTTTGTTTATATGTCCGTCTTCTCCTCCGGAAATAGGAAGGGTAAAAATGTGAGAAAGGTATCGAAAGACATGAAATTAATCCAGATATCGTTTAGGCGTATTTTCGTAGTTCTAGGTAAACGTTTTCCCCTCGAAAAAAGCAAAAAATCCCTTTGGACCATTGTTGAAACGAATTTTCCGAAGTTGATTGTTAGCTTCGGAATATCACATTTCCGTGCTGATAGGGTGGTCCATAATTGTTGCGCCACGTACACGGTGCGTAGTCCAGTAGTGTTTTCAGATTCAGATTTATTCCGAGTCTAAAGGGCCTGTACAGTCATACATTGTACTATAACCTTAATAATAAACTTAAACCTAGTCCAGATAGCCATATCAGTGATCATTCGGAGCAGAGTAACCGGTACATACTCATCTTGAAAACCTTCTAATTAAAACGCCTGGTCTACTTACAGAAGCGTAGCACTTGCCTAAGAACAGCGTTACCAGAAATGTGCGGGGGTGCACCAAGAACCTCTTTCAGATCCGCGTACAAGTTCTGCATGGAGTGCCCACGATAAACAGCCCAACTGTGACACTCGCACAAAAAGTGTGACACCGTTTCTGTGTCTGTGCCGTAGTGCCGCAGTAGTTTTTTCGGAAGGCAATCCAAATATCCGTCATTCAAGAATGAGGCACGTGCAGCTCACTGTTTGGTCAACTGTTGAAGTGGCATTTTGGATATTTCAAATTCAAATTACCCATTTGGACGTAAATTTAACTAAAATTACGTAAAGGTAAAAAAAGATTAAATGTTAACGCTAAGCTATTAAAACAAAATATATTGATAACAGAAAAGGGTGTCAGAAATATTTTTATGTTTGCATTTTTAAAACATCGATATTCGATCAGTAATGTGCACTTTATGCCATTAGCTGGTGCTCTACTCAGCAATAGTACAACCTAATCGTGTGGTAAACACGAATAGTTTGTGGGTACAATTTCGTGCTGCGTGTAGACCTGACTTTCTATAAAACCTCACGAAAGGGTTTGTTAATTCTGACAATAAACCTTTTGAGTCAATCTTTGTTTAATGACGCGTCATTGACTTTTGGTGTTTTACAACTATTTCCCCACTGGGGATGGGAGGACTGAATTAATGCACAAAAACACTACTCCACACAGGACGTAAAGTAAGCATTCTTAAAATTAGTGAAACAAGAACACCTATGTGTGAATGGTGCAAGAATATGTAGGGGCTTGATGGTACTAACACAAATAGGCGACGTGCAGTTCCTGGTATTCGGCTCTGGCGTTGCTAATACTGTGCAGCGTACGCAGCCAAATTTAATTAAGTAGTAGATATCCGTGAGTCATAGTCGATTTACCGGTTATAATTGCGAGCGAGCGAGAACGGCTAGTCGGCTAGTCCACTATCGAGGGGGTGGTGGGAAACACGAGTGGGCGAAGCCCACGAGTGTTTTCCTCCAACCCCCGAGATAGTGGACTATCCGTTCGAGCTCAAGAGGAATTATAACCGGTAAATCGACTACGACTCACGGATATGTATTTTAATGCTAAGGTGTGACGTCGAGCCAACATATCTAGTTATTTGAGATTAAAAAAAATGTATTTGAACATTTTATTTGTGAAACATGACGTAAATTCCTGAACTCAAACTTCCGGTTTAAACTTCCTGTCTGCGAAAGTCTCACGTACGCGAGGACGTCCCTATATCCAGTCCCAGTCACCGACGTTTGTGTTTAAGGTAAAACCGTATTTTTTTTCTACTTTATTAGTTTAAATAAGATATAGCGTATAAAATGCGCTACTCGCTTGAGTCTCGTAGGTTTTTAGGTGTGTTTTAGAAGGTGTCAGTAGACTAGTTTTCGTTCCGTTGGAACGAAAGGTGGTCGGATTCGGCTTGGACCGTTCATTCATGGATGGGGGTGGGGAGAGGGCTAGCGTCGTAAGTGAGGTTTTTTTTTTCGTGTTAGTGCGGAAAATGTCGCCAGGTTACAAATGTGCTGTTCGCTTGAGTACCGTATGTTTTAAAGATGTATTTAGGTGTGTTTACAAGTGTCGGTAGCCTAGTTTTAGTACTGTCGGAGCGAAACGTTGGCGGATTGGGACATTTCTCCATGGGTGGGGTTCTAGCATATAGTAGCCTACGCGAGTTTTTTTTTTCTTTTTCGTGTTAGTACGATAAATGTCGCAGGTTGCAACTGTGCTTATTTATGTTGGTTGCAATGGGGTTTACTGGTTGAATTTGAGTTGTGTACGGTAGTTTTACAAAGTATGTCACATGGTAGAGCAGTGGTTGTGTAGAGCGCGGAAAAAGTTAGATTATCAAAAAAAGTGTGGGGGTATCGAAAAAGTGTGGGTTATCAAAATTAACCCACGGTCACGTGTGTGGGTTTTCAGATTAACCGTATACAACGGCTACACTTTTAGCATTGGGATGTGTTGGCGTGACGTCACCACCGTGCATTAAATAAAAATAACAATCTGTTTACATCAGTGATCGGGTTGCAAAATTAGTAAGAAGACTTACAAACACAAACAAAGAGAAATGAAAGAGGAAGTTATAGTTTGTTTATGAACTGAAACCTACGAAAAACGCGCACTATATAATGATCATTACTGGCTGATTAATTGACTGATCGCTTTTTTGCGTAAGAATTGCAAAAGAAATGTCCTCGAGCGAGGCAAGATGACGCCGAATGAGCGAGCCTCAGCCTACTGCTATTCCAAATTTACTAAGAGGAGAATTACGAAAATGTTCTTACATGTACTATGGGTCGAGGGACACGTAATGATGCTAGTTTAAATGACCTTGGAATGGTCCTTCAAAGTCATCACGATGCTAAATTTTGAACTACACGTCATAGAATGGTGCTGTAAATTGGAAAGTTGTAGAGAACTGTAAGCCAATGCTAAAGCAAAAAAAAAAAAAATAATAAAAATCGGACCATTAGGGTAGAGTTCCCTTTCAGACAAGTGTCTCGTAATAGCTTCACTGCATGTCTTTATGGTGTCCAGCAGAGAAGGCGCCTTATGAAACGAAATTATCGCAGTAGTTCGGAATACACATACAGGTTTTTTTTTTCTTACCTATCCAGAAACGCGTGGTGCGTTTTCCACAAAATTGGAAGTGGTTTCCTGAAGCATGCGTAGCTACACATGGGGGAGGGAGGGGGTGGGGGGGAATGTGTTGGAAAGGTTTATTTGATGTTAGGAAGGAAATGAACATGCAACACTCATTTGGACAAATACTCTCCCTCCTCCATGCTTGCATTGGCTGATAATAAAACGAATCAACTTAACTAATTCCCTATGTTTTAAATTTTTTTTTAAATTTGCCTAAATCCACTAATCTGTCTTGCCCCTCCCCACCCCGCTCAAGGAAACATTTACAGATCCCCCCCCCTTTCCTCAAATATAACTGAACGTATGTGTATGCTTCATGAAACCACTTTCCACTTTTGTGGAAAACGCACCACACGTTTCTGGATAGGTAAGGGATATTTTCGTTTGGTACTGCGCCTTCTCTGCTGGATATCACGAAGACGTGCAGTGAAGCTATTACGACTAACTTGTCTGAAAGATAACTCCTACCCTAATGGTCCGATTTTCATTCTGTTTTTTTTTTTTTGCTTTAGCATTGGCTTACAGTTCTTTACAACTTTCCAATTTACACCACCATTCTATGACGTGTAGTTCAAAATTTAGCATCGTGATGACCTTGAACGACCATTCCAAGGTCATTTAAACTAGCATCATTACATGTCCCCCGACCCATAGTATACGATTGTATGGACATTTTCGTGGTTCTCCTCTTATTTGATTTATAATGGCAGTAGACTTCTCCAGACTTTCGCACCACCCTGTATATAAAGGAATAACGTATTCAAGCTTTGGTATCTTTACCAATTGTTGACTCCCTTTCTAACTCATTAGGGCTTTTTCTTCGATTATTTATTTTTTGGCTGTTTGCCTTTAAGAAAACTCGAATCTAGAACAACTCACATCTAGAATCTCAGACAACTCGAATCTCGAATTTTAGAACAACTCACATGATCAAAGTAACAATTTACCCAAATATTTATTTTTGATTGAATTCATTTTACCGAGGAGCCATGGGACAAGTAATTTCAATTATCTTGTCCAACAAAAAATTATTAAAAATAACTGTATTAAGTTTTTTTTCCCATTTGAAGTCGTGATATCAAATGCAAACTCCGTCCCACCGATCAAGAATTAAAAGATAAGTGAAAAACGCGGAAAGTTGCCAACTACACCACAATTCCGGAAGTTTTCGTTGAATCTTTAAGTATTAATCGGAGGGATGAAGCAGGAGATCTGGCGTTTGGTATTGCGAGTTCAAATGGCGAAGAAACTTGGTGCAAAGGAATTTGTAGTTTTTTACTTGTTCAGTATTTTCCCTACCGGGGAGGGGAGGGGAGGGGGGAACTAGTAGTTAAGATATTTATAGGTTGCTTCGACTTGTAACTATTTCTACACGTAGCTTGTTAATTTTTTTCGTGGTTTTAATTTTATGTAGCCAGTGGCCGAATGGGGTTCCTAAATCGCGTTGAATAACATTTCGAACTCCGTCACAATTCCTAGTTTTAAATATTTTTACCCTACGTTGAAGATTTAAGTTCTATAGTCTGTCAAACCGTGGGGAACTTGGGTACAATAAAAGTTCAGTGAAATTTCGATAATCCTAAAGATAGGGCACTTTGTGGCTTTGCTAACTAATGGGTTGTGATTAAATTTACTACGTACTTGTAACATTCGTGTCAGCATTGAACTAGGTTAAACCAAATCTTAATAATTAACCTATACCTAGTTTTAACAGGATATGAACTCTACCATATAATTTCAACTATTATGAAGCTTTGTACCACTGTTATTTTGCCTAACTGTTGGCCGAGCGAGCGAAGCGAACCCGACCGATGCTCGACTGAAATTAGATTTTGTTTGTGTCTGATTCGGTCCGGAATTTTGTTCTGATTGGGTTGAAATTTCATGTTAGGGAGCTTTGGTGAATAAAAGAAACGACTTCTAAGATGAAATTCTAATGTCAAATTTCAGATAAATCCGTGTTTTCCTCTAGTTTGCTAACTCTATACTATAAAGCAATGTATCCCAGCACGCGAGCGTGTGGACATAGCTTCGAAGATCTACCACTAGACGTCACTATTCTCGAATACGAAAGTATCGAAACGAAAACGAAACTGTCGCAGGACAAACGACAAACTAGCGGAATTGCACATGGTTTGCTGTATGTCGATGGGCAGTGCGTCTATTAGCCATGCTCTTCGCATTCTAATGCTATAAGAAATAGTTATTGGTTAAAATCGAACGGTTATCGATTTTTAACGAACGGGTGCGATTATTGGCCGGCTCGAGTATTTATATCAAGGCTAGGACGACAAGCTAATCCTTATTTAATTAAAACGTTTTGTGTTTGTGAAAATTGCTTCAAGAAATACGGTAATACATTATGTCAAATGAATGAAGACCATTCCATTTTAGTTTGTGGAGGGGGAGGTGGGTGTTAGACGGACGATTCCTTTGGTAGGTAGGCAGATTGTAGGCTACGCTCAAGTTTGTGGAAGGAGGGGGGTGGGTGGGAGTTAGACGACGCGTCGTTTCGCAAGGTTTGGCTGGCAAGCTAGCTCGCTCGCTCTGTTCGGAGAGAATAAACTTCGATATGTGAGGAAGCAGGGATAGAAGGACATCGTGCCGACATTCTGGCAAGGTAAGTAATTCTTTTTGTGCGTTTGTAGTTTGAGAACTGTTTCAAATCACCGGTAATAGCCTAATAGGTGTATCGGTAAGAATGAAGGTCATTCCATTTTAGGTTGTGGAGGAGGAAGGGGGGGGGGGATAGAAGAGTTAGGCGGAGGGAATAAACTTGGAATGAGCCAGCCAGGCATGTGAGCGTTAGCAGGCAAAGGATTTCATTTGGGATATCCCGGCAAGTTAAGTAACTCCTTTTGTGCGTTACGGTTTTCGACGCTGTATAATTTTGCTTGTGGTGTGTGCATTTCCGTCGCATGATCCGGAAGGGTCAAAAGTGTTGAGTTATCGGCAAAAGTGTGGGTTATCGGTAAAACTGTGGGGTAACTTGATAACCCACACGTTTTGCGATGACGCACACTTCCGTTCACGGTTAACGGGATTTAATCTACGGAAATTTAGCATGGCGTTGAGTTAGCGTGACGTCACAGCCGTGGTATAATTACTAATTATACACTATGGCACTAATATAAAAAAAAACCAAAAAAACAAGTTAACGGCACTGATTGTACGTAGCTAAGTGGAACATATTCAAAGGTAATTACTTTTATGTGGCCAACAAAATAATTTCGCACCTATTCACACTCCGGGGAGGGGAGGGGGAGAAGTTCGGAGGTGGGTCAATTCACTGTGACAGAGTGTGACATGGGGGTTTGGGGGGGGGGGGGGG
>JAHWFP010018717.1:65761-77087 GCA_023313725.1 Lithobius niger
CTCACAGATGTGATGTGACACTACAATGTTTCTAGTATACCATATAATATACCCATTAGCCGTGCTTGCCCACAACAGGACCAAAGCGTCAAACGAGGAATTTTAATATTATGGGCCATGCAGAATTCAATTTATTACTCGTTGATGGGAATCTTTGGTTTGCCATCTAAGATGAACAATCCTTGAGTTACCTATAGCCATTTTCAAGAAGTTGTCGAGTAATTGTAATCTATAGAATTAATTAACTGCATAGGTTAAATATACTGTGCTATCGGTTATATATACTGTACTGTACACATGAACGTAATTAGGTAATGATATGGAGTTGCTGCTCGAAGTTTAGTTTAATAATTAACTTGGGTTTCAGAAATTGTCCTTCAATTTCTAGTATTAGATTTTGCACTACATTTGCTTGCTATTTAATCTCTTAATCATAGTTGGCCGTCGCATTGTAGCCCTGTTTTTCCGAAAGCAGCAACATTCTGCACTCTTGCTAAGTTACGCATGTATAGAGTTTTTGCTCTTCCGTACAGGAAGTAGGCTTAGGCGAGGATTTCCCAAAGATCGAGTGTGAAATTTATTCTCCTGCATGTCTACGGATCAGAGCTTATTCCTACAGCCTTGTTATGTAAAAGGTTGTGATTGGAGTAACACCTAGGTCAGTGTTGTATCACGTTGGCTGATACATTAAAGGCCCGATTTATACTTTTACGTTCACGCTTTGTGGCTATGTAATGAATGACTGGAAGTTGTGTTTGAGCAAGGGGGTTTTACCCCTTTGGGGGCAGCATTGGGAATTTAGGTGGGTTGGAGACATGAGTTCCTGTTTGGACAGCATTCCTTCTTTGGTATATAATCAAAATCAATAAAGGATTTGAACCAATTTGAATGCGCTGATGCATTTAACCACTCAAACCATGAAGCTTTGTATTTTAAATGGAACGCAACTCACAGGCAAGACACGTTTGATTAATTTTATTATATGCACACATTAAGCATTTGACATTTATATAATTTGTATTACATTTGTTAGAAAGAAGGCAGGACCATCCAATTAAGCCTAATTTTATCATTTAAGTTCATCTGAATTCGAAAATTACTACCTACTTTTACTGCTGGATGTTACTAATTCCCCTTTAAATTGGTAATGGTAGTCTGACTAAAGATAAATAATTTTGATTATCATTGTTGGGAAGAACGCATCCCCATATTTCTGAAAATCTTCGTTTTAAATAAACTACGCAGCTTGAACGGGTTCATTCATTTCGAATATCTTTACAAATATTCTATGCTATCCCTAGGATATCCCCAGTTTAGGGCAAATAATTTTTATTAGCCTTTGTTGAAAGGACGCAACCCCCACCTGCTAGAAAAGCCTACCAATCTGCAAATCTTTACAATTATTACGTACGTCCTTAGGGAGTCATCCGATGATCATCGATAAAATATTAATCATTACTAAACTCTTTGGAAAGACGACATTACCTACTTTCAAAAAAGCCTACCTACAACCATTTAGGTTAATCGGGTAGCTTCAAGGAGCAAATAGCTACTCAGTTTAATCAGTATGACCGATAAACCACTCTTCAGTAGAACCCCAGTTTAAGGTAAATAATGTTATCAGATTCATCCTTGCAGAAACGCATAGGTGCTGTTTCTAAACTAGAGGGAAGTCTGAGAGAAGTGAGAAAAACTGTTTAACTTGAGGCGACTGGTCCAAACTCCTCCTACTTTACATAAGCGTGACGTCATGAAGCTGAGATGTTGCTGAGGCAAGTGAGGCAGGTTTTTTCTCACTCGCTTACTTATCCAACATGGCTGTCATCTACCAGTAGTAGATGAGATGGTCGAGTTTCTAAACTGTAGGAAGTGAGCTATGGAAAATGTCTAAATTTAGAAACAAAATCCAATTAAACAGATTAATAAGCATTTGTATTATGTTCTTAATAACATTTCTCTCTCTGAAAATAGAAGAAGCAACGATTATTGCTAATTTTTCTAATGTTGAGAACGACAAGTAGGACAGAACTGTTTCTAAACTGATCGGTTTTGATGACATTGTGGTGCGTGGCTTACAGGAATCCATCTCACTCTTCCCTCTAGTTTAGAAACACGCCCATACAGTGCTCATTAGTTTTAAATTATGCCATGCAGAAAGGATTAACGTGCTTGTTTCGAACTTCGTCCTCTTTCCACACACGTGCTTTGCGACTATTAGTCGAAAGGTGGTACGTGACATACACGTAAGCTTTATGCCTACCAATGGCAAGGTAGCACGCGCAGATGTACGGCGAAGTGACGTAGCCGTTAGTAATGAACACCCTATAAAACAGCCGTAAACAACGCTCTGCTTCACACCGACCGCAGTGCAGCAAGTTTAACGAATCAACAAATTGAAGACATTGAAAAACCATGGCAACTCGAACTCAAATGGCTCTTCTGCTTTTGATGTCCGTCTTCTTAATAGCAACAGGTTAGAAATAATTTTTGAAGTCGAACATTCGACTTTTGTTTCGTTGTGCGCAGAAGACGATTGTTTATTTTTTGTAAAGTCCTACAAACATATATTTCTGAAGCTTTTATTTTAATTCGTGGACAGTGGGTTTATTCAAACTCTTGTTTTCCTCGATACTTTGTGGTTGTGTAATCCCATTTATAATTTTCTATCTACATAGAACGTGAAGTAAAGTTTGATGGTTCCAAGGTTCGCTTTCAGCTGTCTTACGTATTGGCAATATTAATTTCTAAAATGATGCCAATGAGGACTAGGCCTAAAAGAATTTGAAATAACCAAGTTAAAAACTGAAACTTAAGGGTAAGATGGGGATTGCTCCTACGGTGTAACAATAAGGCAGTGACACAACGTAGTATTATTGTGTATAACTCTATGGTGGAGCCAGTAACTGGGTTATCTGCAAGGGGCACTGGAGGGAGAAAAGAAGGGCGTCTTACTGAAGCCAATGCTATTAGACTGGATTTCTTAAGCCTATAACGCGCAATTTTTGTTGTTGGAGAAAACAACGTTCTTTTAAGCCTAAGAAATCCGCTCTCAAAGCATTGTCTTGACTAGAAGTGCCGTTGTTTTCCGTTACATTTTAATCTAGTGCACCTTGTAGCTATAACCTCCAAATGGTGTCTCGTAGCCAATATGACGTCACTTGACGCTGCTCTATACAATCCATCAACTTTTACAGTGAACCCGACCATATAATATTACAGGAAAGTTGCCACAAATGTGAAAACGTTGTGCTTCTTAAAAACGATGCAAGTATCAATTTATAAAATCGAAGAGCTATTGGAAAATTTGTTCAAACTTTTGCCTGTACTATAGGTTAAATTTTGCAAACAGTATCACAGTTTGACTGTAGCTGTGCTTGCTTTACCCTAATCGTCCGACTTAAGTTCAACATTCGTCAGTTATTGCGACTGAATTTGCCCACCATGTTCAACGTGAATGTCGGTTGCCATTCTATAATCTCAAAGCAGAAATATCACTGCTGGCTGCGCCTTAAACCGCGAATCTGCTTGTCCGGTATACGCGGCAATTTACCATTCTATCGTCCTAGGTGGGAAAGTCACGAGGGCAATAAAGCGACACTCTTACGCCATCGGCTAACATATTTGTACAACAATGATTTGCATTTTTGTTACCAAACGATCCATTGTTGTGATAACATATCAAGCCATTGTTGGCGGAATGTTCTTTCCGCACCACCGTTCGAAGGCAGAATAGAAAAATGAAAAAGCGACCAATCTATTTAATTAAGATTGTAGTTTTTTGTTGTTTTTTGTTTTGTTTTGTGTGTGTGTCCTCAGCAAGAATCTCGAAAATCATTATGCTATTGAAGTCCGAAATGAGAATTACGATAATCCTTACGCTATTGAAGTCCGCAGTGGAAATCTCAATTATCTTAATTCCTTTGTTTGTTTGTTTGTGTATCTTTTAAAGCTGAACTGCCTGTATAAATAATACTTCGAACTGTCTTTCCAACAAGCTGCACAATAATGATAACGGCAATATTTTTTTACAATGAATAATCACAATATTTGTATCCAGTCACAACATTTTAATGCAAACGGGATCTATGCCTCTATTGTCTCTTAACCCTGGATCTAACGGAATCTAATGAAAGCTTGGGCGACTACTAACGGGAAATCACAGTATTTTCATGCCAAAGGGAAACCACAACAATGATCAATGAAACTGGAGAAATACGGGAGGGCTGCCCTAGTCTGAATAAAGAGGAGCGCAACCAGATATTGTTTGGGAAAGGCAAACGAAATTGGAATTCAAGATACGGACGAATACTTCAGCTAAAGGGTTGGGGGGGGGGGGGTGTATTTTGAGTCCTTCAGAGCCCCGTAAAACAACTCGTTTTCGGCAGTTTAATTTACGCGCGCCGGTTCTTGAGTCCTCTGGAAAATAGTCATCGACTTTTTTTGCCAGCAGTAGAGGAGCTCCCTGCATGTAACCAGCATTGTAGACTGCTCTGCGGGAAAGCCGACCGACCGGCCAGCTGCTGAAATCCGTTCATTGGTAGGCGTGTGCTATGCCAGCAAAAGGAAAAAAAAAAATTTTTTATCCTTGGCAGGCACGAATTACGCTTAAAAAAAAGGTTTTTCGTGTTCATAAAAAAAACCGTAAATAAACGATGCTACTGGAGGCCACTGGAGGTATAAATGGTTAAGAAATAATACTTATTTCTGTTCTTTACTTGGGAAAAAAAATGATTTCGCGAATGATAATACTTACGAAATTCTTAGTGTATGTAACACTAGGGTTGCGTTGTTTTCAACTCGTATTTCCAAACTTATTACAATTCAAACAGGGGCGTCGTGCCATTGGGGAAGGGGGGGGGGATGAAAGAGACCCCCTCCCCATCATCTCAATTTCCCATAAATAAACACGATTTTGGCTTGCGCGCGGACGGCCGGCCGCCTGGTACTAGCCCTTCCTATTAAAAAGTGTCATTTGAGTCTTCCAGCTGTCTCAAACTCATAAAAGCGTTTCCCCAGCGTTCCCCCAGTCCCCTAGTTGGAAAAGAGTTTGCCATACCCCCCCGCGCCTAATTTTGTGGGTATACGACGCCCCTGACGGCAACTCGTGTATGTTGTTCATTCTTGTCGTTAGTTTTGGGTCTCAGACAAAACTAATCAGAAACAAACCTACGATTTCAGGCAACATTTTATATAATTCTTGTTCTCTGAGATTGCAGGTCGAATTGTAATTCACGGTTTTTATTCCAAAAATAACGTATTGTTTACTTGTGCCTCCAGAGTTGTATGAAGCCTCCAGAGTTGTAAATTTTATAGAGATACGAGCTTGAGGGGGCGTTTTTTTTTTTTTTTTCAGGCGACTCTGATTTTGTAGTTATTTCTTTTTTTCCCCTCAAATCGTACAAAATATATTATTGGTGCTCAATACCCAAAACGTGTGGTTAGGTGGGGATTGATTGTGGGGAAGGGGGGGGGGAAGGCGTAAATTTTGTATATATATAAATTTTGTAATTTTGTATATATATTAAAAAAATTAGTGGGAAACGAACGTTTATTCAGTACTACGAGATAAAACAGGACGTCTGGTTCTTATCACGATTTGGTGGGTCTCAAAAAGAACCATTTTGTGCTTTTACAAAAGACTTTGTTTGGATCAACAGTCAAGCCCAGGGAGATTCTTCTAAAGCCAAATTTGTTGTTCTTGCATTTTATTTACGTAGAATATCTTACTCCAGTGTATCCTGCAGTAGCCTTTAATGAATCCTTTTTACTTTTCAAGGTACTGTTGGGGAATACATCTTGCTTATATCGACGCGAAACGATTACATTTACTTCCCTAGCTTAACTGTTGATAGGTTTTCCTTGACGAAGTTTAGAACATGTTGGAGTAGCCGCCACTTTTCTTTAGCTCTGTCAGTGCGCCTTGCTGCCAGTACAGCTCACTCGATAATTTGCGTTGCATCATGGGAGGACTCAAGAACGGACGCGACCATTATAGTTCCTTTAAAGAGTTTGAAGGACTATTTTTTTTAATGCTTTCAAATGCAAAAAATGCCATATATCGTTTAGTTTTCTTTAATTGTACTCTTAACTTCGCGTCTGGAAGGATGGGGGCACTGGAGCCCATTTGCTCCAACCCTCATCCCCCCCCCCCCCCTTCACCACCAGATGTACAAGTAAGAAGAACTATGATTCGGATGTGAAGTTGGTGAAATACGTTTCCCATTAACCAATTCTGTTAGGGCGTTAGAAAATGGCAAACGCCTATAATTGCATACCAGTACAAAATGAAACTTTCCATTGAATTGTTCCTTAAAAACCTTAAATATTTTAAAAATAATAGTTGCTACCATTGAAGTGGTTTTCTTACATAATTAAAAATTATTGATTGTTGGTTGTAGCACAAGTGTATAGATTGGGTTTGGCAGGGCTCTGCTACAATACCACCCGGATCTTGTATGAAAAATAGCATATGCGACTGGGTTGGACAATATGGCCGCCGATATCGCCGCTGATGCGATTGATTTGTTTTGTTGCCGCTTTACCTCAACCGAGGGCGATACCTTCCGGAAAAAAATGCTGCCTTCCTTGAAACACTTTCCGGATAAACGAACTTACTGGAGAGCTATGTGCAGTTAAGAAATGTAATAGCTTTGTTGCAAAATTACAGAAATTTATTTATTTGTATGTGCAAGGTATTTTCCGGGTGATTACTGGGATTAAGTTAGTGAATTGGTAAGGGTTTTGTCAGTTGTCTCTATTTGGCAGTAGATAGCGGGATTCACCATACAAAAATTTACCAATGCGATTAGCTTGGCCAATTTCCGAAAAGGATTACCGGAAAATAGCTCTTCAACAATTGCTCACAGGAAAATTGCGCGCGGGGAAAATTGATCGCGGAGAAAAATATTCGCAGAAAAATTCCTCCCGAGGAAACGTACTCCCGAAAAAAATATAAAAAGAAAAGAAAAAATGTGACTCTCTTATTAGAATTGAACCCAGGGTTAATTGGAAAATGTGCAGAACGCAGACGGCTTACCCGTCAGACTATCATTGCATACAGAATGTAACACATTTTTATGTGATAAGAAAATTTGTGTCTGAAGAAGTGACGTCACATTGATATGGTGGTTCATGCGTTAGATGCCTGTATGTCCAAGCTGCTAATTGTTAAGTTGACCAAAAAATGCCCCCCGAATTCATCTTGAGTAAAAATGAAAAAATCCAAGCTACTAGACTGTGGACACTTGTGTATTAAGGACAAGGAGAATGAAGAAAATATCTTATAGAAATGAGAAATCCCGCAAGATAAAAAGCCGTGTTCGGATAGACACACTCGACAACAATGAAGTAGCGCGTTTAGGTGAGCACAATCATGCGGGCGATGCAGCAAAAAGGGTGGAACCAATTGTTGCCAATTACGAAAACCGCCGATTACAACTGATCGGGGGTTGCCTCAGGAAAGTTGTTTAAGCCCGATTCTCTTTGCGGCAATCCTCAATGACATTATTTTAGAATTGGGTGAGACAGTGACATTGTAGTGTACGCAGATGCCATGGCAGTTTGGCTCGTGGGAGACTATGTTACTAATCTAGTATTGCTTATGGAGCGAGTCATAGAAAAGGCAGTGGTTCTGCTAGGTAATAGAGGCCTGGCGTTGGCGGTGGAGAAGACGGAATTAGTAGTCTTCACCAGGCAGGATATTCTGCCAGTGACTCTTAATTTAGGAACAGTCAATATTCAAGCAGTTCCCCATGAACGGTATCTTGGGATGGTCTTGGACGCTCAGTTGAATTGGATAAAAGATGTTGCGTTGGTCAAGCAGACTGTTGCCAGTCGTATGAGGGCACTTAAAGTTCTCGCGGGAGGCAAACACACAGGGACCAGGGCGGTAATGCACTCTTTTTTTTAAGTCTTATGTTAGATCGTGTATGGACTTTCATTTGCCTTTTCTAGCGCACTTTCGGAAATTGTTAGGTGATTTGCAAGTGGTAGTAAATGACTGCTTACGGCTTATTCTGCGCTGTCTACCATCTCCCATTTTGGCACTCTTAGTTGAAGCAGGTGAGGCACCAATGCATCTTAGAGCCTCAGAGCTACTGTTGAAGTTGAGTCTAAGGTGCCTTGGTAGAGGTCAGGAGGATGTATTGGGCGTGATTATCAATGAGTATAGGCACTTGGGACCATTGGCACGGAGTTGTTTGGGTACAATGGGGCTGGGGCAACGCTATTGTTAGATCCCTTTTTGGAACAATTTTCGGCTCCGAATTATGTGTCCCCGCCGTGTCCGTGGGCATGGGACAGTAGCATGACCGGAATTTTTTTGCAAGGTCATCACCCTCGTGTCACGAAAGTGTACTGTGATGCGTAGTTTCACAGTGACACTTGGCAAGGAGGTATAGGGATATTTATACCGAGCTTCAAATTATGTGTCAGGCGTTTCCTAGTGAAAGCTGGTTCAGTGTTTGTGAGTGAACTAGCAGCAATTTCAGTGGCATTGAATATTGCTATGGAGCTGGATTTACGGCATTTTGCAATTTGCACAGACCTTGCTTCCAGTGTTAAGTATCTGCGGCAGTGTGTGGCATTGATGAAATTTGATCATCCGTTGGCCTTGGAAATTTGTTGGCAGTTGTTCAACGCTAGCCGTGTTGCTAATGTTGGAGTATTGTGGGTTAAGAGGCACAGCAATTTGTTAGGGAACGAGCATGCTGATGAGCTAGTACGTCAGGGATACTCCAGGAAGGAAAACCCAGTCACGGTTCCATGTGTTCCCAAAGATTTGTATCCAGTGATCAGTAATTTTCTTGCGAGGCATTTTCTTTGCGAGCAATTTTCCTGGTGAGCAGTTTTCCTGCGAGCAATTATTGTTGGCGGGCAAAATTTTCCGCGAGCAATTCTGGCGAGCAGTTTGCAGGACACCATTAAGGATTAACAATAATTAAAAGTGGGGAAAGGCGTCAATTTTAAGGAATAGGACATCATATTAAAAAAAAATAGCAAAAGGCATGCCCATTCGAGAATGGGTTGGCCTTTCAAAGGTGTGATTTGATCATATGGGTGTTACAACTTTTGCAAAAACTTGATTTCGACTGGAGAAGAGATTCGATTTATAATGAATTTGGGGGCAGTAGGTCCGTCCACGTTCTAGGATAGATAAGGGTTCTCGTATGGTGTCCACGGTAAGTAAGTCACATATTCTAAGAGTATTCTGTTGAATGTTCCAGTACAAAAATTCCACTAATTAAGTCGAGAGCTAGTCAGTTTTTTATACAAGAGTAGCCTACGAAAGCATTTTGATATCGCAGTTATTACCAGTGTATAGTCTAGTTAGCAGTCACGCGTCCTGGGACTTCAGTTTTGCCAGATTTTCTAAAAATGGTTACACAGGTTAGAGTAGAGTTAATGTCGCAAAATCATCTCGCACGAAAGAAAAAAAAACAACAAATGAATGTGTTGGCAACATTTACATACATTTGAACTAATGTCGCAAAACTGAGTCATACAGAAAAGCCAACGTGGATGCATGTGCCTTTAAATTTAGAAATTCATTATTCTGGCTGGTATATTTTGTACATCATTAAAGGTTAATTGCTTTCTTTTTTTTCTTTCTTCATCAGCTCACGAAAAGAGAAGTGTTCCTAATGAAGTAGCTGACGACAGAAGCAGGCGTGCACCTAACGGTGGCCATGAGTTCGACAGAAGCATGCGTACAATTCCTACTAACAGGACTCCACTATCTCGAAGGTAAAAACCTCAACTGTAGATATTTTCGGGAAAAGTAAGCAGGTCATTTTCAACATTGTTGTTAAATGGTCGTTCCGTCCTTCGGGATTGCCATTTTCACTACTATTGCAGATCCACTTTAACGATCATAGTATTACATTTAATAAGCAAACAAACAAAAAATTCTGGTTATATTGTTTTACTCGAGCAGCTTTACGCCAATTTTGTTAAACGCACCAATAAAAAATCGCGTTGCTCTTGTTCTTGAGAAGTATTTTTGCAGTAAGCGAAGCTGATGCCAAACATCACGTTAGGATCGAGCCACTACTTACGTATCCAATTATTATTATTATTTTGTTTTACTGACGTCAGTTTTTTTGGAAACTTACATCGTACTCTCTGAAGCTTTAACATACTGTTTTGCATTTATTGCTTCAATATTGCTTTTCTTAAAATAAATTATAAACTATACCCTACTTGTTTTGAAGGGAACATATTTCTGTTAATCAACACTGAAAATTCGACAAAATTCCACTACATGAGGTGTCATCGTATCTTGACAAAGCTACGCCTAACTACCTTCAATACGGTGATTTGCTCAGCAGCTGGAAAGTGACCACGAGTAAGTCCCCAAGATTTAGATTAGGGGTTTGAATAACATCTCTGTAATGTGTGGTGCAGTGGCAACCCGGACCACTGCACTGTGACTGAGGTTGGCGCTAATGACCAAGTTGTCGACGCGCCATTAAGCCTCAATCCCCCCCCCCCATGAGTAAGTCCCTGCCAGATATGCCGTTCACAGTGAGAGACTATCACACTCCTTCAGATGCCACTGCATTTATTCGTTAACTACAGAGCTACGCCTAACTGTCTTCAATACAGTGATCTGGTCTGCAGCTGGAAAGTGACCATGAGTAAGTCCCTGCCAGATATGCCGTTCACAGTGAGAGACTATCACAATCCTTCAGATGCCATTGCATTTATTTGTTAACTACAGAGGTGGGATGTAGGACACATAGCCACCGGACAGTTAG
Organism: Lithobius niger; assembly: GCA_023313725.1. NCBI lineage: Eukaryota > Metazoa > Arthropoda > Chilopoda > Lithobiomorpha > Lithobiidae > Lithobius > Lithobius niger. The sequence continues at coordinate 76,519 of JAHWFP010018717.1, forward strand.
GCACTGGACACATAGGCACCCGAATTTAGGCATTGGATAAATATGCACTCGGACATTTAGGCACCCGGACATTTAGGCACCCGGACATATAGGCACCCGGACATATAGACACCGGATAAATAGGCACAAAGTTTTTTTCATTTTATTTTTTAATTGGGATGGAGTGCCTTCAAATTCTATGTTTGTTGGACACTTAGTCGTGTGGACTGTTGGGGAAATTTTGCCTTTTTTTCCCGAAATTTTTTCTGGTGAATTAATGTTCCAAATTACGCTGCCTCGCTCGCGCTGCTTAGCTCGCTGCGGCTAACACATAACATCATAGATGCTATCGTTTCTTTTATATCTGGGACACTTACTTGTGTGGACCGTTGGCGGAAGTTTTTTGCATTTTCCCGATATTTTTTGTGGTGAATTAATGTTTCAAATTACTCTGCCTCGCTCGCGCTACCGCACTCGCTGCGGCTAACACATAACATAAGAGAAGCTAGTGTAATAATGATGCCAACAATCTTTCGCAGTTCTGAACGCTACGAACATTTTATAGCAAACTTTTTTCTCCCCCACCCCCC
>JAHWFP010018718.1:0-11143 GCA_023313725.1 Lithobius niger
AAAAAAAAAACACGTTACTAGGCATATGATACAGTACTGTGTACAGGTTCAATAAACGATGCCTAAGTCCCTGGTTGCTACGCAGGTGTTTGTTTATTTACAGGGCCAATAATTATCGAACTGTGCACACGTAACTTGTTGTAAATTGTACTGCAATTCATCGTGCGTGCACTGTTATCATGACATTATGTAGCCATTTACGCAGTGGCTACTGCCAGTACAATTCGTGCTGGCACGAAGCGACCAATTTTAGCTGCTGCCAGTAGTACGCGAGAGTGGGTCTGCGCATGCGCAACTAATATTGCCCGATTTAATGGTCAATCTGGGAGGAGTGAAAAATCGTGTGTCACGTGGCTTTGTGGTAAAGTGTCGGACTACTACTCCGTGGACGTTTTTTTTTTTTGCTGGCTACTCTTAAACTTTATTTTCATGACGAATATTCAGCCTAATTTTTTATTTAATTACAATTTTTTACATTTTTTTCGCTTTTTTTCACTGTCGTCTTTAACTAGGCTACTTTTTAACACTTCTTTGTTTCATAAATGCTTGCATCATATGTTTTAGGATTACATAAATTCTCGATGTATATGATAAGCGCGCCCCCTCAGACGGTGTTTCATATTGTTCTCTGGTTGCATGGGGAGCTAGGCAGCGAGGTTTGATAATCAGTGGGGCTAACTAGTGTTCACCATCTGCCAGTACTAGTAAAGACCAAGAGATAGGGCATACTGGCAGCAGCGTTTTCAACTCTCTTGCTGCCAGTGCACCACTAGTACAGGCCAATTGATAGAAGTACTGGCAGCAGCGTTTTTAAGTCTCTTGCTGCCAGTACAAAGCTAGTACAGGCCAATTGGTAGGGAGTACTGGTAGTAGCGTTTTTAAGTCTCTTGCTGCCAGTACACCACTAGTACAGGCCAATTGATAGAAGTACTGGCAGCAGCGTTTTTAAGTCTCTTGCTGCCAGTACAAAGCTAGTAGAGGCCAATTGATAGGGGGTACTGGCAGCAGCGTTTTTAAGTCTCTTGCTGCCAGTACAAAGCTAGTACAGGCCAATTGATAGGTGGTACTGGCAGCAGCGTTTTTAAGTCTCTTGCTGCCAGTACAACGCTAGTACAGGCCAATTGATAGGGAGTACTGGTAGCAGCGTTTTCAACGCTCTTGCTGCCAGAATAACATTAGTGCACGTCAGGTAATAGGGAGTACTGGCAGCAGCGTTTTTAAGTGTCTTGCTGCCTGTACATTTTGTACTGGCAGTAGCATCTGCCATTTATTTACCACCCACATAACGCAGCCTACATAATATCCGGGATAATGTCGACAAAAGTAACTTGGTACAGGAAAAAAAAATAGCTTTGTTAATTATTACCGTTGCCTCTTTTGACCAACGTTTCGTATTTCAATAGCTATCAATATTTTTTGGGCAAACCATTCACCAAAATCGTACCTTGAACGAAACACTGACTTACCTCCGTCGATCGAAATCCAAATTGAACATCATTACTGGATTGTCAGTCTCACTCTCAGTGGGCTGCGTTGATTGCTTGAACCTTTGTTGAAGCCTTGGAGAATAAGCCGGCTGTTACAATGCTGTCCAGTGTTTCAGACATAGGCGTGGCACGTTGGCGAGACGGTTAGTTCCAGCCACGTGTTTGTCATTGATGCAGTTCCGAGTCATTGACGCCCAAAGAAGAATGAAAAATGGTCGCTCCATCTTTGATTCATGCCGACGGAGTCTTCGTTTCCTTTTTTGACGCTCGTCACCATGCTGACGATGATGCTTTTTTGACAGGGTTTAGGTTTAAAAGTAAATGGTCTCACAGTTGCATCGTAAACGTTTCCCCGTAACACTGTTTAACCAAATGTGCAAGTATTACAATGCAACCGACCGTTGCCGACGTGATCTCTTGTGTAATCTAGTTAGGCAACGAACCGACCTGCGTCCTACGCCATCTGACGCAACAAGCGAGCGTAGGAGGGGCAAGGAGAAAACAAAACAGATTAACATAACAACTAGAATTTCTATTCCAATTTTAAAAATTCAAAAGATAAGACTTTTTTCATTTCAATAAAAAAATAAAAATTATGGGCAATGTAACGACTGGTGCAATTTGTTTTGAATTTATTTCGTGAATCGAGTGTTTCACCAAGTGGCCACGAAGAATTTGGTGGCGTCGGAAACATTTTGTTTCACGTTGCCGCCGCTAGATGTCAGGACCGTTAACGACAGTTGGTTCAGCGTCAATAAATAAGTTGTATACCCCCTCTTATATTTATGCTACCCCTGGTGCTACCCTTTCCCTACAAACATTACTCTTAAGCATTGCTTCAGGCACAGAAGGGGTTGTATTCTCTGTCGACAACTCCCGGCCCACTCTCTACAATCGCGGGCTGGCGCTAATCCTTTAATAACTTTTCGTCGGTGGGGGTCGGGGACAACCTGCTACCTACTAGAGACTAGACTCGCCTGGGAGCATTGTGTTAACATAAAGCTATAGAAAAAATACAAAGAGCATGTAAATAGGGCACCTTAGCACACGCGATTGTGATTGAAGGAATGGCTGGCGTTCAGTACGAATGAAAACGAATCGAGCAGTTCAAACCCAATTTATTGTGACTTGGAGCTTAGACACATGGAAAAAACACAAGATATGATAGACGGAATTGAAAGTTACTTCATTCTGAATACGAAATGTAAAATATGCAGGCTGGGCTACTAAATAAACCGCAGCTTTAGGTCAGGAACTATCTTTTGGGGATAGGTGCAAAAGATTGTAGATAATGGCAATATTCCTGAACTAACTAGAATTTTCATTTATAATTATGCCCTCCCCCCCCCACAAAAAATCGTGGTTACAACTCCATTCAATTGCCACCAACTTAGCGTAGTTGGGACCGTGTTGGTACGTGCTTTATTTTGAATACGAACTGTAGAATATGCAAGGTGGACTGCCTATTTTACATGTGCGTAAGGTTAGGAACTAGGTTTTGGGTATGATGCCAAAGGCTGCAGTTAATCACAATATTCTAAGCAATGTTCAGACTCTACAACAAGATGTCTACGTAAAATTGCCACCCCCCCCCCCACCCCACAACAAAAAATATGGCTGTTGAATCCTTTCCTTAACATCCACTTATTGGCATATGCCGTGGAAAAATGCATGTAGGCGACTAGCCCTGCGTCAAAAAAAAAAAAAGGCTAAAAAAATAGGATGCAGGAAATACGCTGAAGGATAAAAAAATATCAGGAAAAATAAACCTTAAGAAAAAATTAAACGGAAGAAAAACGCAGAAAAAAGGCATATGAAAAGAGGAATAAAAAAAGCCAGAGGAAGGAAAGTCACTAAAAATTACCGATGGCAAAAAAAAGCCAAAACAAAAAAAAGTTACATTGTTTTTGTTGTTTTTCCATGGTGTTATCAGGGTATCGTAGGTACGTTACGTCAGTTGCCTTAGTTCGAATTTTATCAAGCAGGGTAAGAGTTACACCAGAAAATGGCATTTTCCCTAAGTCATTTTTTTTCCAAAGCATTCATTGACTCAGGCCATTTATTTTCCCCAGCAATTTCTTTTTCAATGTTACTTTTTTCCATGATTCGCCACTAATATTATCGTAGCAGAATACTTTCCAGATGAAATTCTGTCTTCCCATCCAGCGCCCCCCCCCCCCCCCCCAAAAAAAAAGTCATTGCTGGCAACCCTTCATTTAGCAACTGCATGTTGACTACTGTATGGGGCCTAATAAGGACTGGATTGAGTTACTTCATTCTGAATATGAACTCTAACAAAAAATGCAGGGCGGTAGTCTCCTAACAAACCACCTACAAAATACTTTCTAGATGAAATGTTACCCAACCGAAGTCTAGCTTAAGTAGGCCCTAAAAAATGTAATTCCTTGCCAGTTTTATTTTTGCGAGGGACTAGGCTTTTAACCCACCGTTGTAGAATATTTTTAGTAAAAGTAACTAGAGTCTCACGATTTAGTAATTTTTACTTAATCCTGTAATAACGAAGCAAATTTATTATAAAGCAAATTTATTCTTATTACAAAGAATGTTACATTACGTAATGTAGTGTTTATACGGACTTCAATCAGTTTATCGGACCACCCCATTTGATTGTTTTCTACAGCTGATAATTATCTAAAACTGCTCATTTTCTAATGCACAAAAGTAAAAAAAATTGATAAAAAAGGATAGAACCATATACGTATTTTCATCAAAACATGAGTATTTAATATCCCTAGATTGTTATAGTGACGCAGAGGAGCAAGATAGTGTGATGTTGTTACGTTGTTTACGATGTTTTTGTTTGGTAACGAAAGGTGGAATTTTTTTTAATCAATTCATTTTTACGTAGGCCTGATACATGATTTTGATCGAAATGCGTAATGATCGTAGCTACGAACGTCCTATTAGATTCTACTAGTTATATTGGTTCATTAATGTGAATATGTGAGCAAGGATCTAGTCTAATAAACTTTCGACACAATAATTGTTGGGTTTGAAATGAAGGCTGTAGACCTTGGAGTGTTTTCCGGGCATCCACAGATTTTTTGCGATTTCAACAACTACAGTTTAATGGCTATCTGTCACCGTTTTCCTAGTACTGGGTCTTTTGAAAAGCCATGGCTGCTCGGTTCTTACACATTGGAACACAACAATGCACAGGTATTTTTGTGCTTGAACAGCTGCTTAGTTCGATTGGCGCTTTAGCCATTATCCACCCCGGTAGCGCAGTGGTTAGAGCGCCCTGCCTAGTCAGCGGGAAGTCCTGGATTCGAGTACCAGTTGAGGCAGTTGTCTTTTCTTTCTTTCTTTCTCAGATTAGTGTATCTTGTTTCCTCACAAGGCCAGTCTTTAAAGCAAACTGTTTGCTTCGTGAAACAGTTCAGTTTTTTCATATAAACAAAAATAGTAAAAAAAAAAGCAGGAATAAGCTGTAAAAGCTAATAACAGTGAAATTAACGAGCAATTATGGAACGAAATTTAAAAAAGAAATTATCTTATAAATAGAAGCACATTTAGGTAGGGCCATTAGACGTTTGTCAACGACCCTAAAAGTTTAAAGAATTTTTGTCGTGTGTTACAGGCGCCTTTTCACCCATCAACTCCTAGATGGAGCACCGTAGAATCTTCGAGCAATATAAAGAAAATAGCGGTAAATTAAAAATGGAACAACACTATTCGCAGCGGAGCCATGATTTTCATAACTAAAACGAGATCACGTGGCCCACACCAGCGTATTGGATAACGGAGATTGGATGCTGTGTTTAATACATGGGCAACGCTATCGAAATGGTGAACAGGTGCCTTTAAGAACAAATTTCATTTCTTAGAACTTGAAGAATTAGGCTCCACGAAATTTAATTAAAAAAAAAAAACTTTGCACCACGCAGTTGTATATTACTAAATGAAGTATGACAAACTAAAGATCTCCATCTCGTTTATGTTTTCTATTTTTATTCTTCCTATTTTTATTCATCACGCTGTGCCGGTAATCAACAGCGGTTGTTAAAAAAAATTCTTTTCAAGACGATAATAAAAAAATAAGTGACAAAAAAACCTACAGTGATGATCACAAGTAACTTCTGACATTTTGGTATGGTAAGGGCCTCGACTTGTTGTAGAAATAAGGTCAGAAAACCAAGATACGAGTCGAAATCACCATTTCTTATCAAAATTAAAAAAAAAAAGATGGAAAGCCTACGTACGATTCCACAATACGCTAAAAAAGTGGCTTACTGTACTTCTTTTTTTTAGGTTTTTATTTGTTTCCCACTTTCCTAGATAAAAGTGTTACATTTTGCCAGTGTAGGTTAAACTTGAACATTGCTACCGAAAGTAGCTTGGTGAATATTTTGGTGTGTTGATATCCCTCCGTTGAAGGCCGAACCATTCGGAACTTGGCGGTCCCTTTTACCAATTTTGGTTTTTGGTATGATATCACTTCTTTTTTTTAATTGTGTGTTAGACTCACCTCAACTAGCCTGCAGTTGTGTAATAAAGTGCAATGTCAATAATAGCGTGAGTTGCCACTTTTCCAATATTTTACTTTCATGTCACTCCTTTGAGAGGCCGAACTATTCTCAACTTAATCGCCTCTTCATCAGTGTTTGGTTTTATTTTAATTTTTGTATATCATAACCATTAAACACTTAACGGTCGGTCGGTTTGTTTGTTTGTTTGTTTGTTTGTTTATATATACGTCTTCTCCTCCGGAAGTAGGAAGGCTAGAAATGTGAGAAAGGTCTCGAAAGACAGGAAATTACTCCGGATATCGTTTAGGCGTATTTTCGTAGTTCTAGGTAAAAGTTTTCCCCTCGAAAAAACGAAAAACCCCCTTTGGACCATTGTTGAAACGAATTTTTCGAAGTTGATTGTTAGTTTCGGAATATCACATATTCCTGCTGAAAGGATGGTCCACAATTGTTGTGCCACGTAGGCGGCGCGTGGTACAGTATTGTTGTCGTGGGATTATGGCCTGCAATCCGAATAGCTGTCATTCAAGAATGAGGCATGTGCAGCTCACTCATAGGACGACTGTTGGGAGTTGTATTTTGGGTATTTCAAATTCAAACTGCCAATTTGGCCGTAAATTTGAATGAAATTACGTAAAGGTACGAAAAGATTAAATGATAAATGTAAATTAGGCCTACTTAAACAAACTATGTGGATAACAGAAAAGTGTGCTAGAAATATTTCTACGTTTGCATTTGCAAAACATCGACATTCGATCAATATGTCATTAGCTGGTGCGCTACTCAACAGTCTAGCATAATTGTGGTAAACACACATATCGGGGTATGATTTTGTACTGCGTGTAAGCTGACTTGCATTAAAACTTCACGAAACGGTTGGTTGACTCTGTCAACAAACCTTTGTGTTAATGACTGTACAATGACGCATTATTATATTTTGATGTTTTACAACTACTTTGCCATTGGGAATGGGGAGACATAAATTAATGCACAAAAACGATAAAGCACACAAAGCAGGACGTAAAGTAAACATTCCTAAAATTAGTGAAACAAGAAAACCTATGTATTGATGGTATAAGAATTTATAGGGGTTTGGTCGTACTAACACGAATTATAGGTGACTTGCGATCCTGGTGTTCAGCTCTGGTGTTGCTTCTACATCTTACGCAGCACAGTTTATTTGAATAAAAAAATCTGTTCACGACAGGGATCAAGTTACAAAATTAGTAGCAAGACTTACTATGATATAAACAAAGAAAAATGAAAGAGTAGGCACAAGTTATAGTTTGTTTATGAACTGAAACATTACAAAAACGCGCACTACAAGGTTCATGATCATTTTTTGGTGTGAAAGTCTCCGTCAGCAGCATAAATGTTAAAACAAGAAATGTCCTCGAGTGAAGCGTGACGACGCTGAATGAGCGAGCGTTAGCGAGCGACTCGGCTAGTTTATATTAAAAATATCGAGCGCCGTCTACTTTGGTTTTTCATCGTATTTACTTTCAAATGAAACGCAAACCAAAAATACGTGTAAAATTCAGGTGGGAATTTTGCACGTTGGGCAAATTTTCGGTGAAAACTGTTAGCTTCTTCAGGCTTCTCAAAACACTACACGAGTTTGCGAAAATTTTTGTAATTGTCGTAATGTTCGTAAACTCGTGTAGTGTTTTGAGAGGCCAGAAGTAGATGACAGTTCTCACCGAAAATTCGCCCAATGTGCAAAATTCCCACCTGAATTTTACACGGATTTTTGGTTTGCGTCTCAGTTGAAAGTTTTTTTTATTTAGTTCATATCACTCGTTTGTGAGGCTGAACCATTCCATACTTTGTGGCCTCTTCACCAGTTTTTGGCTTTATTTTGACATTTGATTGTTTTTCGTGAATTGGACGTAGATACAATTTCTATGGCAACGTATTTCGATTTGTGACGACACACTGTGTGTCTAGATATCCACATTAATATACACGTTGTCATTGTTCGAACGTTGGCCGTCCAATCAGAGACGATGCTGACAATACTAACATTAGGTGTAACAATACTTTCGTACTTACGCGCCCTCCCACGCCATTCCCATTACATCCCCAGGCTGTAAACCAGAAAAGGTATGCAGTTCGTATCGTACTGCAGCCATTAGTCCTATTTCATAGCTGGAAGCCTTCCCGCTATCTCCGTATCGGTGAATAATCACCCTGTTGTTGTTTGACGCACATGAGCACGAGACGTCATAGGATCCTTCTCTACCCGAAAATGCCAGGGGCGGCTGAGGCCGGACTCGGACCTGGGAGCCCTGGCAGACTAGAGCGAAACCGGGAGGCAAGAATTGTAATTTCTACTTCAGTTGGCCTTTGTTAGAGATGCAAACCTCCTTCTTTGCTTCCAGTTCGTTTAAACGCTACTGCTTGCCGATTAACATGTGCTTGAATGAATCGCAGAACACGGGATACTTTAAACATATTTCGTAGGTAAAATAACCAAAGCGTAATTTTCAACGTACTTTTTCCGCAAAGTAAAAATATTCACTCGTTCGACAATTGACCACATGGAGTAGCTATTCAAAACGCTAGTTGGGACCGCCGAAAAAAAAGCCACAGTTAAAGAAGCTTGAACAAAAAATCTGCCGACGGCAAAAATGCTACGGAAATGGCAACTGCTGAAACCCGAATTGTGTGGTCGATTTTTTTTTCCTATTATTGTTTTTGTTATAGGAAAGGTCAGTTGCATTGGCTCGAATTTCACCAGGCAGGCAAAGGAAGTTGGAAAGCAAAGGAATTTTTTTTTTACGCTTTTGTTCTGTTCGGCTAAATCACAACTAATCGCAAAAACAGAAACTGTAGATTCTGTTAAAACATAGAAACACAAAAATTATTTTTATGTAATTATGAAAACCTTTCAGGCGATCTCGGGCAAATTGTGTTTGGGGGCCTTTTAACAGATCCTGACACTTGGGGCCCAAGGCTGTCAGTTTGGGCCTGTAGCTGATCTTTTACTTTTTCATACTCATTCAGTAACGTCCAACTAAGTGGTGCGAAATTATTTTTTTTAATTAAATTTCGTTGAGCCTAATTTTTTAAGTTCTGAAAAACACATTCTCTTCATAATACAAGACAAAAATATAGGGTCGTAGGCCGCGCCTAATCAGCCTGCCCTAACGTGCCACTGTTTGCACAATAATTTCTTTTCGAAATTTTGTTCCTTAATATTTTGCATTTTTAATTTCACTGATATGAGCTTTTGCAGTCTATTCATTATTATTTTTTTCACTATATTTGTTTGTCTGTAAAAACTAAGTGTTTCGGTTTTGGTATTACAGTGCCTGTAAACATTTGTGTTGCTATTTTCCACATTTTGTGGTATATGTTATTTTTTTTTATTCTGAATTTCTCACTTTGCCGATTGGTTTCTAAATGACTTCTTTATCAATGCAACTGTAATGTAGTGGTCCGCTCTTTCTCATTTACTACGATACCTGTAGTTAAGAGTGCTTTTGATTAAACGCACACGTGACCAATACAATGCAGCTTTGTGTTACTGTATTTTGTTTCACTTCCTCACTTGTTCACTTTTAAACGATGTGTGGGTTAGACAAGGTTGACGAGTAAAACTGCTTGATTCGTGGTAATTAATTGAATCAAGATATATCAGTAGATTTGTGACGGAATTGTCATTCTCTTGCTTTTAAACCATTTTTTGGGATGTAGCTTACATATTTAATATTAAATGAAGACCAAATCATTGCAGAGATTTTATTACACAGCATTAGTTTACGATTTTTCATAAAATCGTAATAACATTTAAATCAGTTGTGTGCTTTTTGTATTTTTTCTATTTGTGTGTTACAAATTATATCAATTTTAATACGTAGTCTTATTAGGTTCAAAGAGTAAAAACACAACGCTCGCAAGCGATGAGCAGGTTGTCCTCCCCCACAACCCACCTAAGAACGTATTAGAGGATTAGTGACCGACCGCGATTGCAAAAGGTGGGGCTGGCGGTTGACAACAGGAAACAACCCCTTCTGTGTCTGCGGCGATGCTTTAGAGGTAGTGAAGAAAATTTCTTCCTCTCTGGCATTGGTTACATTTTGTCCACTTAGATGTCGGTAATTGCAGATAACTGTAATTGAATTATTGATATCAGTAATTGAATTATTGATATCAGTAATTGAATTATTGATATCAGTATTTGAATTATTGATATCTGTAAATGAATCATTGATATCTGTAATTGAATTATTGATATCAATATTTCAATTATTGGTATCAATAAATGGCGCGCATTTACAGATATCTTTAAATGAATTAGAGATATCTGTAATTGAATAATTGATATCTGTAATTGAATTATTGATATCAGTAATTGAATTATTGATATTTGTAATTGGATTATTGATATCTGTAATTGGATTATTGATATTTGTAATTGAATTATTGATATCAGTAATTAAATTATTGATATCAGTAATTCTATTATTGATATCTTTAAAGAACTACTGATATCTTTAAAAGAATTACAGATATCTGTAATTCTGTAATAAAAGACGGAATGGTTTGCCATATAATACACACGAACACACTTTTTACGTTCGGAGCGGTCCGACTTACGTTTTATAATTAGTATTCATTAGTTTGTTAGTCCTGAGTTGCGTCGATTCATCAGATCGAAAACGGCGGCCATGTTGAATCCACAGATCACAGAAATTTGTGATGTTAGCGGGGCTCCTCCATTGAGTGTGTGAGCGTGTGAATGCAAATATGCAAGAATTGTCGGAATAGACCGGTGTGCTCCTAGTTAACGAATTTTAAAAAGAATGAATAATCAAAGAATAAAAAGCATGAATGTAGCGTTTGGAAAAAGTAAAAGCAGTTACAACTTAAAACAAACCGATCTGTTTTACTGTTCTACTGATATCAGTAATTAAATTATTGATATAAGTAATTCAATTATTGATATCTTTAAAGAATTACTGATATCTTTAAAAGAATTACAGATATCTTTAAAAAAATTACCGATATCTGTAATTCTGTGATAAAAGACGGAATGGTTTGACATATAATACACACGAACACACTTTTTACGTTCGTAGCGGTCCGACTTACGTTTTATAATTAGTATTCATTTTTAGTTTGTTAGTCCTGAGTTGCGTCGATTCATCAGATCGAAAACGG
>JAHWFP010018718.1:11153-30395 GCA_023313725.1 Lithobius niger
AAAACGGCGGCCATGTTGAATCCACAGATCACAGAAATTTGTGATGTCAGCGGGGCTCCTCCATCGAGTGCGTGAGCATGTGAACGCAAATATGCAAGAATTGTCGGAATAGACCGGTGTGCTCCTAGTTTACGAATTTTAAAAAGAATGAATAATCAAAGAATAAAAAGCATGAATGTAGCGTTTGGAAAAAGTAAAACAGTTACAACTTAAAACAAACCGATCTGTTTACGTTTATAGCAGCAGACCCCTTAGATTGGGGTTTGGAGAAAGGGGACGGGAGCGAATTTTGTTGTATGGTGGTTTGTGGAGGGTCAAGAGGACCATCTTTACTTTCCTAAATTTTTTGTGATTGCTTTTTTTTGGGTGGGGGTCGGAGGGAATCGGGGTTACGGATGTGGACTTCTGCTTTGTGAAATATGGTTTATTTTAATTGTACTGTATGCAGATACAACTTTGGGTCAAACTGCTAACTATTTTTTTTCTTCCTTGAATGATTTGGTGAAGAAAAGGGACAGAGGGGACCGAACAAAGCCGGCTGATGGGTCTGAGGGAGTGCTTTTAGCTTCCCCGGCGGAAACTCTAAATTCAACTGTAGAGCAACGGAAATAACTATTTTTTTTACCATTGAAAAACTCGGAAGGTGGGGGAGTTTCAGAGGGGGCCAAACACAGACACAACTTTGGGGCAAACGGTCAAGAACCTTTTTTCCTTGATTGACTGAGGGGGGAGGCAGCGGGAGCCGCACAAGGTCGGTTTGGGGGAGTGCTGTTAGCTTCCCCAGCAGGAACTGTCAACTCCAACTCCGGGCGATGTCAATAAATGTCCCCCCCCCCCGGTTTGTATAACTGGAGGGGTGGTTCTGAGGGCCAAACAAAGCCATGCAGCTAAGGGGCTGAGGGAGTGCTGTTAGCTTCCCCGGCACGGTCCGTGGCCCCAGAAATTGAAGCATTTTACGTTACATCGCTGCCATATCAAGCTTCCAGATCGTATTTTTTCACTATTTGTTTAGTATTTTAGCATGTTTTGTAGGGGGCGGGGAGAGAAAACCCTGGCACCCTCACTTGTCTCTCTCCTTGCACACTGCTCAATGGCATCTACCTGCCTCCCCTCCCGTTGTTGAACCGGGGATACATGTGATTATCTCAGGCGAATGCGATAATGTTATAAATATATCCCATAACTGCTGAAGAAGGATGGTAGTCTCTCACATTTCCCAGGCTGGTAGTGACTAGCAGGGATTTGCCCAGAGTCCCCTTTCCAGTCACCAATCGGAGAAAAATCAATTAGAGTAAAAACTAACCTGTTACTTCCCTGAGCATTTGAATGCACCAATCGAAATGATTCGCCTGCTTGCGTAGCTGACCAACCAGAAGGTACCTATTCTCAACGTATTGGGAAAGCCAATATCGTGTAAACTACCATGAAAAGAACTACAATGCAAAATATGAGCTGCATACTTGTAAAGTATTTGAAAAGTTAGGACGAGGTGACAGTGTTTTGAAAAAATAAATTTAAAAAAAATATTTTCAGCAATTCTGTATTTGAATTGATAGAACTATACAAATTTTGTGAACAGTTCTTTGCAGGTATACATCCATCTAGAGGCAGGCTAGTTAAAATTAGTACAAATGCCTCTCTGTGAAGATCAAGTGTTACAGCATGATCGAAAAACCTCTAATAGCTTTCGTTTGCCGATTTTGTTTTTTCGGAAACTGAAGCACATTGCATATTTGCACCAAGTGCCAACGCCGGTATTGGATTTCGCACACGATTTTGCTCTTCGCATACAACTAAAATATTTCATTATGCACTAATTTGCTGCACATTGCAGCTGTGGAAAGATACCTTCATGCCAGCAACACATTCATTATGTTAAAAAAAAATTACAAACAGGTTTGGTAGAATTTGGCTTGGGAACTTTTTGAAGGGCAAATTTTGATAAACGTTAATTTTTTAATGATCTTTTCATAAATGTTTTATACGCACATATTAATTATTGCCTTGTGGTCCTTTCTCGCTTTAGTAAAAGGGATTCTTGGGAATTGCTATTAAGCAGCTACCTCGATAATAATACAAATTTACTGCACGCAAAATTTTGTGACCTAATGATCTTAATTATATTAAGCCCAAAGGTTGAAAAAAGAATTTAAATCCTCTATAACGCAATATCGTACCGACGTGCCTACAGCAACTTATAAGATACACAAGTTCCTATTCAAGTATCTTACCTTGCAGGATATTACAGGATAAGTTCCTATGAAATTAGTAAGATCTTTTACTGGTGAGATCCTGTTCAAGATCCTACCAGCTTCACAGGAGTTTTGCAAGATCCTGCCAGATAAAATTAGTGAATGGGAACTTATGCAAGATCTTACCTGTGACTAGGATCTTACATAGGATATTACCAATTTGACAAGATCTTGTGAAGCAGGATAAATCAACAGGATCTTGTACAAGATCGTGTCAGATTTGTGAAATCCTACAAGATCCTTTAGGAACCTATCAGTTCTTACACGATATTGCAGGATCCTGACAAGATCTCAACATGGAAAATTATATGTTTAGCGTATTGCATTAGATTCCAGTATGTTTTTCTACTCTGCATCACAGTTGGAAGTCATGAACTATATATATCTATAAGCTATAACAAGGCTGACATTAAAGTTGACTCTATACATTTAATTCTAGTATTAAAATGAATTTTGGAAAATTTTTAAGTATGGTTCTATTTTTACTAATGAGATGAATTTAATACAACATACCTCAGAGATCCAGCAGGTCTTGTAAATCAATGATCATCCAGGGAGATGTGGGCGCAGCATCTTCTGCGATTGGAGTAGCAGGAGCGAGAGTTCCGGTTGTAGGTGCTACGATGGGGGATTCACGCTGAGGTTCCCGGGTGGCATCGAATCTTGCTGTGGCCATTTCCAATATTTCATCGACCTCGGGGCTGCTGGCTATTGTTACTGGTTCGACAGGTGCGTGCGAAGGCATTGTCACGAAATTTTGCAAGCTACGGAGGTTGGCGGTCGGTTGGTTAGTCAGTTGTTGTGATGCGCCCTCTGGAATGAATTGGTCGAGTGCTGTTTCAAGGGTGAGGCTGCGTAGTAAATATTGTTTGAAAGTTTCATTCGGCAATACAAGCATTGGTACACTTTGGCCGTAACAATGGTTGCATGCTAGGGGGTCTAGTGAATGGCAACGATCAAAGTGTTTCGCGAATCTTCTTATTTTTAAGTCTTGGGTTTCCAATTTCTCATCAAATATTTCATCTACCATGTTTGAAGGTTTTAGCCGACGGCGGGTGTCGAAATGACTCTGTAGCATGTAGTTGACGACGCCTTCGCGCGGTGCTGACCGCAAGAATGCTCTTCCATGGGAATGGGAGTGACTGCATTTTATTTCTCCTTGTGACAGTAGTGCATTGGCAGTAGTGGGCGCTGTACGCCATTAGTTCGGGAAAATCTGCATGCAGCAGCATTATTAAAGAATTTGCGTACACCCCAAGTCGCTCAATCCTTGTCGTGCAGGGAACGATTACTGTGTTTGGTATCTCGATATCAATAAGTCAAGTTGGCTCCATGTTGCTGTGTCGACTGGTTGATTTCGAATGGCAAAAAAAAAGCCTCTCAAAAATTGGTCTTTACTTCAAAATTGGAATTGTGGAAACGTTGGAAGCATGCTGCTGTTAGTTAAAAAAATTCGCTTGTAATTGGTCCAGCTGTCCTTCTGTATTCCCTATTTGGGCATACAAAACGACAGTTGATGTCCTTTTAAATTTCATTGGGGCAAAGGGTTGACTATTGGTTACAGACTGATTGGTGCCTTAGCGCATGCGGCCTAACGTATCGGTAGCCAAACAACGGAAGAAAATCACTCTGAAACAAATGACCCTCTCACCCCCTCCCCTCCTCACTGATTGTGAGTCAGACTTTCGGAAGCTATTGGCTGCTCTAAGACAACGGACAAAACACCTGCAGCTTGTAAATTCCTCTTGTTGGGGTCTGGGACAAGTGCAATTTTTTTCTCCCATTGTTTTTGGAGCTGTGGGTCCACTCCTTGCCATGCCTCCTATTGATAAAGCCGGAGTCTGTTACGATGCCACTTCACCGACTGACTCCTTCCCGTTCCTCCCTTCGGGGGGGGGGGGGGGCCAGTCAGCCAGCCAGCCTTAAGTGAGTTGGCTCCTCTTTCTCGTCTCAGCGCAAGTTGTAAATTAGTGCTGTCGCGCATTCTCGCTAACAGAGATATTTGGCGCACGTTAACTGTCAAGAAAAGCCACTTGCCACGTTCAAAATAAATGAAAAAAAAAACAACAAAAGGGAAAGGAGGAAAAAGGACAAATGCTGCATTTTGGCTCCATTAAAAAGTAAAAGAAGTCGTTTTCAAATTAAAAGTGCAGAATTGCGATTCCCAGTCTGAGTTTTGCCATTTAACAAGACATGATGGAAATGATGTTAACAAACAAATTGGAGTTCTTAAGACCTTTTCAAAAAAAAAAGAAAAAAATGATTTTCAGGAGACTGGCTACTAGTGGGAATAAGGTGTTCTCGTACGGGGGCAGCTGTATGTTTCATACAGTATGTCGGAAATTTCCCGTTAAACATGAAGGCAGTGCCCCTTATAAGCCGGTTGTGCTCACCTGAGGTCCTAGCCCCCAAGGAGATGGGGATTTTTAGGGAAATTTTCACCAGTACAGTGCGGCCACACCCAATCTTAGGAAGAGTACTGGGCCCGAGGTCTGGGAGCCATGGGGCGTGTGACTGTTCCTGGTGTCCATATTACATTAATTCTGTTTTAAACTCAAGCATGTAAGTCAGAATGAGTCACCTAGTCATTGTAAATTCCCTGGCAGTCGTCCCGCACGTGCTTACCCCTCTGTACTGTAATCCCTGTGCTCTCTCTTCTGAGGGCACGGTATGAAAAAAGAAACAAAAAAAAACAATAATTAATATGAGAAGACATGAAAAAAAAATGAAATATAAAAAATTGTCGAAAAAATAAGTATTGCGTAAATTGGAGGATGAGGGGTAGACGCGTTGCTTTGGGCGATTGCATGTCTAGTAGTTTTTTCCTGGCGCTGGCTATGCCCCGGCATTGTCCAAATGTAGTTTCTGAAGGATGCTATCCTTTTCAGATTCTTCACCTGGCAAAACTAAAAATTGCAGTCACACAGGTTATTTGAATGGGTGCCGGCAACCACGGAAATCAGTTACTCACAGATCATGGCAATTCAGTACAAACATGGTTGTTGCCAAGTCACTGTAGGCTAAGTGTTTACACTTGAATCATAGTTAGACATGGTTCAGCACAAGGCTGTCAAGAGAAGGTTAAATAGTCTGAGGTACTTTTAGCATAGTTCTCCAGTCAAAGATTCGTTTCAAATGAGCCTAGCCTAGCTTCTCATGGTTCTACAAGTAAAGATACCATCGAAGTTACAGTTTTAGTCGAAAATCGAAGTTACAGTTCTGAAGTCAGAATCAAAATTGAAGTTCTGAGTCAAAGTTAAAGGTTGCAGTCAAAATGGTGGTTATTCACAATCAAAGATTTGCTTGTAGGAATCAAAAGATTTCCCTGTGTAAATTTTGATTTGTTTTTTACATGAAGTCAGAGGTTGTCTCTTACATACACCTGGGTTGTTACAAGTAAAGACGCATTTCTATGTTTAAAGTCGAAGTTTTAGTTCTACACAAACATGGGTTGCAACATTAAAAGAAATGATTTCAGCATTATAAAAATCAAAGAGCTGGTTCCTGCTCAAGCCTGGAATATTGCGTCAAAGACTTAGTTGTTACACAAAAAGTCGAAGTTACAGTTTTAAAGTCCAAGTTTTGGCTATACGTAGGGATTCGTTACAAAATCATAGAGTTGATTGTGCATAAAGATCGAAGTTTGACTCCTATGCTGCCTGGCTTGTTATAATTCAAGGTTGATTTTATGTTTAGAAAAAAAATTTTTTTTTTTAAAGTTGGTTCTGATTTGAGGTTTTGATTCTAGTCGAAGAATGTTTTGGTCGTCATCCTGGGCAGAAAATATGGGTTGCACAACAGCACTACAAAAGCGTTGAAAATCAAATTATTAAGCCTGAAAGTACTGATTCGACATGGTTTTCTAATAAGGAAAGAACTATTGGCTCTGTAACGTAGAAGAGTTTTGTTTCGCCTCCTCACTCAAGCACACAGACTGTTGACCTACTTTTGGCAAACTAGTTGGAGTCATTGTATTGCAGGGAAGCATATCAGGGAGCTATTGGTTACGATTTTATGATTTTGATTATGATTTTGATTACGATTTATTCTGAGCATTCTGTTCAAGCACAAAATGTTGGCGTAACAAGATGACTGTTTCAGGTGCAGAGATATGCAAATATTTGACTGCCTATTCATAGATATCGTTTATTTTCCAGAAACAACACCTGTCTTTACATGTGACCGCCATCTCTGATTGTAGAGGCATAAGACGCTGAATGCCACTCACCTTCTTGGGATGTGAACCAGCCATTGCAGCAGCCATATCCAGCCCTGGGACTCAATTACAGATGCAAATCAGCTACACCATGTATGGGATTCGGGTCGTTGACCTGTGCATATCAACATATCATTCCACTTCTAACAAATAAGGAGAACTTTTAAAATGTTTAAAAAACGTAAACGAGGAGGACTTTAAGCAGGACTTGTGGTGTGATACCAACCTGAGTGCATCTACAGCACTACAAACCAGTTCCCGCAATCCAGTACTAGTGGTTGCCAGCATCCATTCTACTCCAACGGACACTTATCATTTATACTACTGCTGTGAAGCGACCTGCTGCAAATTATGGTTTTGACCTGTTGCTTCGGACTAACATGTTCTACTTTGGTTGTTCGAAAAGTTCTACTGCTACCTTATACTGAACATTCGGAAAGATCTGTACCTTTCAGCGTATATCTTAATTATTACTGTACAGCTGATTCGACGATTACGCCTTCTTGAAATTTGAATTTTCTGAAATATTGTTACCTTGTTGTCTGTGAATGTCTACATCCTTAGTTCTGTTTGCCGAAGGTGACTCGTTTTGACCGTTATGTTGTCCTATTCATCTTATCACATGTTAAATATAGGAACCTGATGTCATGAATTTTAAGTACCATTATTGGTCTTTGACAAAAGCTTAGATAAGTTTCGGAACCTTTGGAAAGGTTCTCCCACACTTTTTTTTGGCTACTACCCAGGTCAGCATCTTGGCCAAGATCTTGCAACATCTTGCAAGATCATGCCTAATCTTGGCAAGAAGGCAAGATATTGTTTAACACAAGCAAGATCTTACCAAGTTTGTCAAGATCTTGCCAAGTTTATCAACATCTTGCCAACTTTGTTAAAATCTTGCATATAAACAAACACTTTCCAATCGCCACTGAAGGGACGCTTATTCGCCGCGCCATCGTGTCAGTCTGGCTCAGTGGTAGGACCTTGGCCTTTGGTTTCAAAGGTCCTGGGTTCTATTCCCCGCTCAGGCAGTCTGACATATAAGTCCAAAAGGCAACGTAAATAGGTTTGCATCTGCATTTTAGTTATTTATTGTTATATGTGAAAATTATATATGCAATGAGCCACATACATGCCAATTTCACATGTATTCATAATTACATGAGGGAAATAGTAATTAGGCTTATTTATTATTTTATTTAAGATGACTACGTTGATGATGCCGATAATGATGATGAATGAGAACCTTCAGGAATTACAGCGAACAACGACCAAGGTGTTCATGTCGTGTTTGTATAGTATATGTAAATACAACTTTGGTAAATTTCGTATGGTTACGACCACCAATTTCTGAAAAGTTGTTTCAAAATTATTACCAGATTCCCATTAATCCCTTGATTTCTGTCAAATCTTAACTTCTATGATTAATTTTCTACAGCATATCATTTTCACAGCATAGCCAAATTTTAACATCTCCTTTTTTTCTTAACTTTTGTAATTAATTTTCAAAGCATATCTTTTGGCCCATTTAAAATCATTTAATTCTTGGTCGTAATTATTTTTTATGTATGTATATAATTTTTTCTTTTCAGGTATTTGTTTCCAACTGTTTCCCAATGTTTTATAAATTATGTCTGTGTCTTTATTAATTATTAATTGTTCATTTGTCTTTTAATTATTTTAATGTATGTTCATGTATTGATTTTGAAAACGTCACACCGCTTACTGTGAAAATTCATCTTACGTTGAAGAAATCACTGAAAACACGCTTATTTTCACAAAGTCAAGATATCACACTACATATCTTCGCAAACTTTCGACGATCTGCGTCCCTGAAAATGGAAATTCACAGGCGATCGTCTTCTTCAGGCCAGTCAACTTGAACTCAAAACATCGTG
This sequence comes from Lithobius niger, assembly GCA_023313725.1. Classification (NCBI taxonomy): domain Eukaryota; kingdom Metazoa; phylum Arthropoda; class Chilopoda; order Lithobiomorpha; family Lithobiidae; genus Lithobius; species Lithobius niger. Next base: position 19,520 of record JAHWFP010018718.1, read on the forward strand.
CACCAACTCGTCGCCTGCTAGGAAATTTGAAGCACGAGCGTGGCAAAATCTGTTTGCGCTTGCATGCAAGATTGAATGCCAAATGAAAATAGGCGTGTTTTCAGTGATTTCTTTAACGTAATATTGATTTTCCATAATGTTCGTCATACATGTATGTAACCGTTAATAACTGTATGACTTAATTCAATATACTCAAAATTCGGTTAATTCCAAAGTTTTTCGAAAACCTACGCTCTGTCATTCTAATTTCATGACATATTATTTTGATCAATTCAATCTTCTATTTTAATTTTCGGTTACACTGCATTCTATATGGATACATTTTCTTTCAGGTTTTACCGTTCTTGGTTAAATTATTTTTTCATTAATCATTATGCTGGTATATTAATTATTGTTTTAAATGTCTTAATTTTTTTGGTTACTTAAATGTTGTGTTTCCATTTTATTTAGTTCTATCGTAAAATGTTTGTAAACATTTAATTTTTCTTTCGTAATTTACGTATTGTGCGATGTGGTCGTGTACATATGATTTTGTATATATTGTGTTGAAATCATAATGTCGATGCTTCAAACCGTATTGTACCTTGGTCAATGTCAATAATTTTATTTTCATATTTAAGTGTAAATGTTTCATTTTTTTCTTTTTAATAACCATGAATTATGAAGTTACGAGTGTTTCCCCTCACTATTATTTCTATACTACATCTTGAAACATAATAGATGAAAGTCATTTCCCATTTCTTCCATGCAAAACAAGTTTGGTGTACCATTTGCAAATATTACGAGAAAAGAAAATACGCTGATGCCTGTGCTTAGCCTCCGTACTTTACTTTCAGCAAAGCTACTTCCATTTCTCCTCACCAGGATCCCCACATGCAGAGCGTGTGAACGCTCTTTATGCTGACGCCATTTTTCCCTTGTTCACAGATGGATAAGCTATGCCTACTCGTCGTCAACACAGCCCAATTTCTGGTGTTAATTTACTACTATGGGTATTGCAACCATGCGTAGAACCAAGCAATCTACGCTTATTAAGTTCTACTTTTCTGTATTTATTTTGTAAATGAGCGGCTGATCTCGGCTCAAAGCGTTTGCATTTCTTAGTTAGGCTTGTTTCTGAATCGCTAGCTGTATCGTAGGATTCGGAAGGCGTAAACGATGGCAGCTGAATCTCCGACAAATGATCTGTCGCGTCTTCCAAAAGCTGTACTACTTATTTTTGTAAATTTATTTCACCTTCCGTTAAGCTGCTCCGAGATTTCCAGCTCCGTAGGACCATTGAAAGGTATAGGTTGGTTATTCGTTCTTAAGAACCATGGTCTTGAATAGTTCACATGTGCTTACAATTTTCAATGGGTCTAAAAAATGCACAGTACAAACGATTATGTCGTTAACGAACTCCATTATTCTGAAAGGACCTGTCCACGCCATGTAACGGCGGATGCTACGACGGCTTAGGTGCTTGTAACGCCCCCGGTTTCCCTGGTGTACGTGGAATTTCAGCTTGAGGTTAATCGGTATTAATGACGACTTTTTACGTTATTCAACACAGCATGGACACTGTCCCAGCATGGGGGATGAAGCGCCGGTCCTAATTAAAGGGGCCTAACCTTAAACTGTCGGTATCGCTGCCACCAACGGTGGATTTAACTGTTTAACTAGCTAAAATCTAAAGATGGGCTACATATTTAATTTTACACTAAAATACAATTAATCAATTCTAGCAAACGACTGAAGCTTAAAACTCCTGGTTTTATTTTTGCGACAGAGAATGAAAGTACACTTTACATTAAGGTTTGCTTCTGAAAGCTTTTGAATACCAATTAATTAAATAGGCAACAAGTTTGCATTTACAAAAAGTAGCAAGTTTGAATATACACTTAGTATTTCACAAAATCAGACAAACACACTTGGTTTGAATAAAAGTTTAAATTTTCACATTTAGAAAAAGTAAATCATGAGTGCTCCCGGAGACACCCGCAAGACTTGACAGCCGCAACTGATTGAAGTCTATCTGACAGTATGTTTCTTATGATCAACCGTCCACAGTTGTTTCTAAGTTTTCCAAGTACAAAAAGATCAACCTCCCTTAGTTCCCTCGAGAACTGTTCTAAGTAATAAAAAGCCCGGCAATTTTACACTTAGGCATCAGTTTGTTTCAATTTGACTTCCACAAAGATCAAACCGTCATTTAGTTTAGATTAAAAATCCATTTAAAGTAAACTGGAAAATTTTGTTTTTAGTAAGAGAACCACTCTGACGTTATGGGGAGAGGAAACCTAAGATGCCGCTACAGGCGTCTCCACCATAATATTTCCCTAGCTAGAGTGTTAAAGATACGATTAAACTAAAATTTAGAATATAGGGGTCCTAAATTAAACTTTCAAAAGCTAAACTATAACATACGAACCACCACCATCGTGCCCGGCATGGCATTCTCCGGACATGGCGTCTCCACTCCCGACTGGCGTGACCGGTCTCTAGCTTGTGAGCTGTGCTGTGGATGCTTTGAGCTGGGGGGGTTTTATGCTGGAGAGGGGGGGAAAGCGCGGACGTCGAGGATAGCTGCGGGGGTCTGATTGGTGGAGGGCCTCGAGAACAATGGAAAGTGGGAGAAGTCGGATGAACAAAGGAACTGGGTGCAGAGCCGTTTGAAGGAGTAGGGATGGAAAAGACAGGCCTGTTTTGAGTTGTACTCAATTGAACTTTCGGAAATAGACCTTTATTTTGAATTATTGGCTACGGATTCCATATTTACATGATTGCAACGTGATTTGGCTCTTGTTAAAGCTTATTACTTGGCTTTGGGTAATGCATAGAACATTACTATTAAATTAAACAAGCTTTAACGGTAAACTGCAGTGTTAAACACCACAACTAGTTTTGGCTGGGGAGGGGGGACAAAATTGGGTAATTCGAAGTTTTTGCACAGTTTGACTTTCGGATTTGGTTTGAACAGATCTTTTTAAGAATTCTTTTAGTGTTTAATAGTAGATCAAGCTATTCGTAGGTTTTGGTAGGTCTCAGTCAGGTCGGAGGAGAACTAAAATAAACATATATACACTGAAAAATTCGGGTCCGGTAGAATGCCAGGTCGTAATACGTTTATACGTTTGGACATATGGTAGCGTTTCTGGGGGTAAAAGAATATAAATAAAGTATAAATGCGGTTAAATAAATTAGCTAGTTGAATGCTATAACGCATTAAGTTACAGAGAACATTTAACATTTAAAATTTTAAAGTTAAAATTCGATCGTTGTGGAAATTTTTCATATAGATTGCGGCCGACAAACACAATAAAAAATATCACACTTCAAATTGGTTGTCTGTATAAATCCTGTTACAATACACTAAGCTAGTCTTGTTCGGGCTTTTTGCCCTAAAAGAAAGGGATAAAATACAAATATAAAAGTACAGAGTTTCATAATGGCGGCCATGACGAAAGTGCGATGTGGTGAGTTTGAGGTGATCTTCAAACGTAGTTTTATGGTTCTTCCTGGTGGAAAGTCCGGATTTGGGCTTCCCCAAGAGTCTTGTATTTGGACAGGCTATTAAACGTTGAAGAGTTTGTGGAAATCGGACCATTATTGCGAAAACGGCCAAATATGCCTCGGCGAGGCATTTGGTGCCTCAAAAAAAAATTTCAAATTTTTGAAAAACAGGCGTTTTTCGGTGGCGCTCGTTTACAGCCAGAAGTAATTTAAGCGAAATCTGTTTAATAGGTAAGAAATCGCGTAAAAGTACGTAATCACCGACAAGGTATCGGTACGGGCGAGCTGTGTGATCGTAAAAAATTTGTTGTTTCTTAACTGCTTTCCAGTTATCCGCTCGAGCGACTTCAAACGCCGCTTGAAGTCTACTCTCTAGACGAACTACAGTATCATCACTATCATAGCAAATCCTTGGTGGTTCAAAAGCTAGTAAACTCGGTAGCCTGAATCCAAAACCATGATGTAAGTAATGCGCACTAATTAGTATAGAGGAATTAGGGCACGCGTTTAGCACTACAGTCACTAATTCTAGGTACTCACACCAATTTTCAGGACAACTAGCTGAAATTTTGCGTAGGACTGTTTCAATTATCTTATCTGCTGACTCAAAGATCCCTCCTACCCACGAGGTAATGGGTGTGGTGTGAAGTTGATTTGTGTAACGTTAAATATACTAGCCAAGCTAGCTATAATAGCATTATTAATTTCTAAGTCGTTCTCTCTCCTTAGGCAAACTGGTGCCCCGAATCTAGCAAATAAGATGAGAGAACAACTTATTTGCTATAGTTTCTGTCTTTTATCGGAAATTCCGACTGCAATGATGTAACGACTGAAATCGTTAATTAGCGTCATGATGTACACGTTATTATGAACGCTTCTATTCAAAGGCCCAATGATATCCGGACTCCACAAGTGACCTGGTCTCTGTAAAGGTTTATAGGCTCTTAACTTTGTATGACTTGTTGGGTCTAACATAAGCCTGAGACACTTGGCAAATCTTACCATAATGTGCTATGTCGCCGATCATGTTAGGCCAATAACAATGTAGCTCTATCAGATCTCGCGTTTTATGAGATCCGTAATGTCTGGCTTCTGGTGTTGAGCGGTAGTCGTGTATACAAAAATTCCGTACAGATTTTGGTATACACATCTGTGCTAAATTACGCATACGACATTTAGATGGATCTGCTAACCTAATTCTATACAGAATCCCATCATAGTCCTTGTAATTATACATGGCGATAGCCGTGTATATACATGATTGAAGTCCTCTCTCCAGCAAAACTAAAACTATTAATTTTTCCATTTCTATTTAACATATTTCGACCAAACTTGGCCAGTTAGTAGATAGCAATTTTTCCCAACTTTATACCAACTTTTATGCAATTCCGTGCAAGAGTAAAAGTAGGGAGCCACACGTAAATTTGAAAACTGTTCACTTCTTCCCTAGCAAAAATGAATCATGGTTTTAGGTTTGTAATTTAAGTATTACCCTGGTACCCTGAGTACAGCTAAGTTCGGGTCAATGTTATCATGGTTAAACCTGCATCCATTTTTTTGCCACCATGGTAACCATGATTTAACTAATCCAAAGTTATTTCAACCATGGTTTATCACTCAATAAACCACGATAGCTTTGGAACAGCTGAATGTACTTGTTTCTTAACCATGATAGATTCTACTAAGGTAATAACCATGTTTTGGCACTGAACTCAAACCTCAATTTAAACATGGTAGCAGGCATAGTACATCCACAATTTTGTTCATGTTTTAATGGAATTAAACCAACTTACCAAAATTAGGTACATGGTATAAAAAGATGTCATTTTTAGTTACTTGCCAAATTTTAGTTACAAAGTTAAACGTTGGTAATATACTGTTATCACCACGTTCAACCTAAGTTTAGCCCAGAAAAAATCTTTTCATTGTCTTGAAGCGTGGTGAAGATGGTATTACCATTGTAAAATCATTCTAAGCAAAATTTTTTTAATATGGCTCAACCTCAATTGAACCTTTGGTACTAACCATGGTTTCAGATGAATATACCATGGTAAAATCACGCTGAACAAGTTTTTATTAAGTTGTAACCTCAATTGGACCTTGGGTGAAACAAGGTTCAGCCAAGGTTTTAAGTGAAAACTGCCCTGGTATAATCACGCTGAGCAATTTTTGACTTTTGTCTAACCAAAGTTGAAGCTTTGGTAAAAACAATGGTTCCACGTGAAGAATACTATGGTAAAAAACATGCTGAACAGTTATTTATAGTGGTCCTACATTGGCCATGTCAGTATGGCTGAGCGGTTCGGACTCCGGCCTTTGATTTCAAAGGTCGTGGGTTCGATTCCCCGCTCTGGCAGTGTGACATTTAAGTCCAAAAGGCAACGTAAATAGGTTTGCATCCGTATTTATTTAATGTTAACTGAACCTTGGGTTAAAACCATGGTTCCAATGAAGATAAGCTTAGTAAAATCATGAACTATTTTTTTGGAGATTGCCCAAGGTTCAATTGAGGTTTCATTGCAAAAAAAAAAATAAACGTATGATTTTTACGTAGGAATATTCAGTTACAACCATGGTTCAGTTAAGGATGGTTTTATCGGAAGATTCCCTTCGTATAATCATGCTAGCAATGATCACTATAGTACAACGTTACTTGTATGGAATAAAAAAAAATGCATAAAACCCATTGAAAATAAAAATGAAGACTTACATTATAAACACCAAAAAATAGTCAAGAAACTCAACAAATAAACTGGGATTACTTGAATAAATATAAAGATGCAAATGAATTGTATATAGAAATTGAAACTAAACTTAAAAGGGTTTATGATGAGTGCAAAATTGTAAAAAGTAAACGAAACAGACAATGTAGTAAGGCCTATTATACAAGCTGGGCAACAGTTGAAACTACAAAGTTAATCGAAGAAAAAATAACCTTGGGAAAAAATTATAGTCTGGCAAAAAAGCAAATGGTTTCTTTATTAATAAATACAAGGAAATTAAAAGAAATGCAAACCATTGCATATGCAGGGACAAGGAAAACCATTATAAAACAATTATTGAGTCAAATGAGAAGAATTCTAAAAATATGTGGAATACAATAAGTAAACTTGTAGGAAAAATCGCCGGCAATGTTGACAAAACACTACACAGAAACTTAAAAAATCATGAAATTAACCAAGTTTGTAATGAATTTAATATAACTTTTAACCAACAAGCAAATAAACTAAAAGAAAAATATCATCGAATTAAAAAATATAATAGGCAGTCCAATAAATTTGACAGTGTTGCAAATAGCATGATGGTTCAGCATCCGGAAGAAAATGAAGTTTCAAAGATTATCAAAGGAATTATGTGCTATGTCGCAAATCATGTTAGGCCAATAACAATGTAGCTCTATCAGATCTCGCGTTTTATGAGATCCGTAATGTCTGGCTTCTGGTGTAGAGCGGTAGTCGTGTATACAAAAATTCCGTACAGATTTTGGTATTCACATCTGTGCTAAATTATGCATACGACCTTTAGATGGATCTGCTAGCCTAATTCTATACAGAATCCCATGATAGTCCTTGTAATCATACACGGCGATAGCTGTGTATATATATGATTGAAGTCCTCTCTCTAGCAAAACTAAAACTATTAATTTCTCCATTTCTATTCAACATATTTCAACCAAACTTGGTCAGTTAGTAGATAGCAACTTTTCCCAACTTTATAGCAACTTTTATGCAATTCTGTGCAAGAGTAAAAGTAGGGAGCCACACGTAAATTTGAAAATTGTTCACTTCTTCCCTAGCAAAAATTAATCATGGTTTAAGGTTGGTAATTTAGGTACAGTATTACCCTGGTACCCTGAGTACAACTAAGTTCGGGTCAATGTTATCATGGTTAAACCTGCATCCATTTTTTTTTGCCACCATGGTAACCATGATTTAACTAATCCAAAGTTATTTCAACCATGGTTTATCACTCAATAAACCACGATAGCTTTGGAACAGTTGAATGTACTTGTTTCTTAACCATGATAGATTTTGGATTCTACTAAGGTAATAACCATGTTTTGGCACTGAACTCAAACCTCAATTTAAACATGGTAGCAGGCATAGTACATCCACAATTTTGTTCATGTTTTAATGGAATTAAACCAACTTACCAAAATTAGGTACGTGTAATAATAAGATATCATTTTTAGTTACTTACCAAAATTTAGTTACAAAGTTAAAAGTTGGTAATATACTATTATCACCATGTTCAACCTAAGTTTAGCCTAGAAAAATCTTTTCATTGTCTTGAAGTGTGGTGAAGATGGTATTACCATTGTAAAATCACTCTAAGCAAAATTTTTGTAATATTGCTCAACCTCAATTGAACCTTTGGTACTAACCATGGTTTCAGATGAATATTACCATGGTAAAATCATGCTAAACAAGTTTTTATTAAGTTGCAACGTCAATTGGAGCTAGGGTAAAACAAGGTTCAGCCAAGGTTTTAAGTGAAGACTTCCCTGGGAAAGTCACGCTGAGCAATTTTTGACTTTTGTCCAACCAAAGTTGAAGCTTTGGTAAAAACAATGGTTCCACATGAAGAATACTATGGTAAAACATGCTGAACAGTTATTTATAGTGGTCCTACATTAACTAAACCTTGGGTTAAAACCATGGTTCCAAATGAAGATAAGCGTAGTAAAATCATTAATTATCGTTTTGGAGATTGCCCAAGGTTCAATTGAGGTTTCATTGCAAAAAAAAATGAAAATTTTAACTCGTTAAAATTAGTTTTTACTATCATAAAAATGCTTACCTCCAGTCTACATGCTAAATTAGTTTAATTTTGCTTTTCCCATGCTCAACCACCCATAAATCTTGAATTTATGAATTTCAACGTCAGTTGCCCTCTTTTCCCGCTAGACGCGCTACCAGCGCTGGCGCGGCAGCCGCCTGCCTCTTGGGGAAAACCCCATTCGCTTTTTGAACCTTTCTTGTTCGTTAGCGGGGAGGCAAAGCGGGTTCTACTGGAGGTAAGTATTTTTATGATAGTAAAAACTAATTTTAACGAGTTAAAATTTTCATTTCTTACTATCTGCAAAATACTTACCTCCAGTCTACATGCTGACTTTGTCGTAAAGGAGGCGGGCAACTAACAAAAAGGTTAAGTACAAAGTAAAAATTCTCCACTAAGTCTAACAACCTTGATCAGTCAACTCACCTCAGAGTGCTGTCTTGTTGTTTGAGTTTCCTCCTTCTCTCGTTCCCTCGTTTTCGGCGTAATGGTTTTTCTGCCTGCCGAAACTATGCGATATGGCTTTCCACTGGTGTGCGCTTCCCTCTCGTGTCCGCAATATGCTAGAGCGCACTGCCAATATCGTTTACCACCTGCGTTCGTCTGTCACTGGTTGGTTTTCCGCACCGTCGTCTGCCGGTTTTGTTTTGACCCGGCGACCGCGTGCTGTTTGACGACGTTACGTCCACTCTCACCACAGGTTTCCCTCAGATAATGCTTAATGAAGGTGTTCTTGCTCCTCCACGTTCCTGCTACTACTACTTCGTCTAACGGGGTCCCGCAGCCGTATGCCCATGAGGCCGATAGTGCTCTGAGTTCATGTGCCCGAATCGTACTTGTGACGTCTGGGTGTTCCGGGCTCAGTTCATATGCCCTTTTGATCACCTGGCATATCCAACTTCCAAGTTTAAAGGGGGTTACCCGTTTGTTTAACACTTCGCCTGAAGCCGAGTTAACGTCCAGAAACAGCGGTGTGTACCCCGTTCCTTGTCGCACTTTCTGTATTGATGTTGAAGTCCTGTCGATGTAGTATCGGAGTGTCTTATTGGACATTGTGGTTCACTGCTCCGTTCTCCAGTCTTCTTTTCCCTTAAGGCGAGTATTACAACAGGTTTCTGTGCGACGTCCGGTCTGGAGGTCTTCGCCTGGAAACAAACCGGGAAGACCAGTCTCTGGCAAACCGGAGGAAACCATCGTCCCCTAGCGAAAGCTGCCAACTCACTGTGGCATGCCGCTGACGCCAGTGCCACTAAAAACACCGTCTTCTGAGTCAGTAGTATTGCACTTGCACTATGGAGTGGTTCATACGGTGGTTTTGTTAAACTATCCAACACAAGTGGAAGATACCATGTAGGGAACAACTTCTTTGTCCTTGGTCTCGCTTTTTCGAATGAAGAGATCATTTGCGAGATCCTGGGGTCCGTCCCGACGAATGACTTGCCTACGCAGGTCAGCACGGAGTTTACTACTGCCCGATAGCCCTTGGTGGAAGTTAGGGAAAGACCTTTTTGGAACAGTTCTTCCAGAAATTGTGACCACGTCACCACCGGGGGGGTCACATCGGTCACAGCCTCGTTCAGTCGCCCACTTGAACCATCGTCTCCATTTGCTTTCATACATCTTAACTGTCGAGCTCCAGATGCACTGTAGGAGTCTGTTTGTGACTTCCTCTGAGAAACCTTCACGCGTCAGGTGTCCCCGTAAAGTCTCCACCCGTGAAGATGAAGCACCTCCGGGGACGGGTGGATCGTCCTCCCTCGGTTTTGAGACAGGAACCGGGGGGTAATGGTAGACGAATCGGATATTCTTTCGCCAGTTCTAGTAGGTCTGGGAACCACGTCGCGGCTGGCCACAACGGTGCAACAAGAATGTATGAGCCTGAATCCTCTCTGATCTTGTTCAGAACGAGTTGGAGAAGGCAGAAAGGTGGGAACACGTAAGCATCCATTCCTTTCCATGGAATGGAAAAAGCATCTGTCGCCCACGCTAGATGGTCCGGGAAGGGGGACACAAAGTTCCTCAGTTGTGAGTTGTTTGTCGCGAACAGGTCGACCATCGGGGTTCCCCATGTTGCAAAAAGACCACGACACACAATTGGGTCGAGCTGCCACTTCATCGGTGGCATTTCGTTCTTCCTGGAGAGCTCGTCGGCCCATACATTGAGCCTCCCCGGAATGTATCTGGGTATCAGAATGATCTTGAAGTCTTCGCAGAGTTGCATTCGTAGCGATGTTTCTTGCATCAAGGTTTTGGAGTGTGTCCCCCCTCCCCGACGGATGTAAGCTACCGCCGTTGAGTCGTCGGACATCACTCCGATGTTCATTCCAGAGATTTCCTCTTTCCAACAGTGAACTGCGTTCCTGACAGCTCTCAACTCTAACACGTTGATATGTAGACCGCTTTCCGCTGTCGTTAAGTTCCTGCCTCTGTCCAATCTCCCAGGTGGGCTCCCCACCCCGTGGACGACGCGTCCGAGAACAGGAGCAACTCCGGACATGCTTCCTTCAAAGGAACACCCGCCTGGAGGTTCGTCGTTGACATCCACCATGTCATGTCAGGAAAGTTGTGAAGAAGTACCAAGACTTGTCGTTCCAAGACTTCCTTG
>JAHWFP010018718.1:30405-48505 GCA_023313725.1 Lithobius niger
AGAGGCACCAATGTTGCATTGGAATCTGGCATACCGATTGTCGAAGCGAATTCCTTTGCTGACGTCTCCGTCCTGGCGTGGAGGTTCTGCAGGGAGGCTACTGTTTTCTCCACTCTTTCTTGTGAGGGCCAGACCTTGCACGTGACCAAGTTGAATTCCACCCCGAGGAACACAAACAATTGGCTGGGGGTAAGTCTTGACTTTTCCCAGTTTATCCCAAGTCCGAGAGTTCGAAAAAACTGTATGCACCTGTTCATGTGGGTTATAAGTTTTCTTGGCGACAGGTGGCGAAGCAACCAATCGTCCAAGTACGCGTGCACTTTTATCATCTCCTGATGGAGTGTCACGAGAACCGGACGCAGAATCCGGGTGAATACTTGTGGCGCTGTAGACAGCTCGAATGGTAAGGTTGTAAATTGAAACGATGTTCCTTCGCACATGAATCTGAAGAGGTGTCGAACTGCGGGGTGTAGTGGCACGTGGAGGTACGCGTCTTCGAGGTCTAGAGAGACAGTATTCCTCGCTCCGTAGCGCCTCGCGAATCCTCCCGATAGTCTCCATCTTGAATTGCTCTTTCTTGTTGGTTGTACGCATAGCCTAGCTATAGTTGGTTCTTCCCAGCAAAGAATTTATTTGTATTATTCATATCGTTGGTTAAAATATCATTTGTATAAATATCATACTGTACTGCCTCCCAGTTCAGGAAAGAGCGATGGAAAAGCCTGGTCGGCAATTACGCACTGTTTGCCTGGAGAATGAAACATCCGGCTTATCGAGCGCTCTAGCCTGGTGGGGACTAACTTCCGGTTTAGGATGGAGCGAACGCTCACTCGCGTTCTGGGGTCGATGCAGGCAGCATGGGATGCAAGTTGCAGTCATGTTTGTTTTAAGCCATGTGGTCAAGTGTTTGTAACTTTGAAACTCTCAAAATGTCGCTGTTAAATAAACAGTTGAACTTTAAGTATTCTTCTGGCCCTTCTTTGAAACAACAGTAATTTGTAGGACTAGGAATTCGCTGGAGTAACGCGGAAATTTTCCTACAGTGGTAGCAGACGTGCGTGATTTTGTGACACGGACATTTGTGCGACGTGCATATTATTTTGCCGATAGTGTCGTCGTTCATTTCAAGAAGGAGTCTTCCAGAATTCCGGTATGGTAACCTAACATTAACATTTTGGTGGGACCATTTTAACGAGGGACAAGTTTTGTTCAGTTTTCCGTCGTAGCGAAAACCCCCGTTATAACGAACTGGTTAGGCCTATCGTAACGAACGCTAGTCGTCCAGTCATAGCATTGGCTTTTGTGCTCGCAGCATTGAACTATTTTACTAACGGTGCTTCAAATAGAACTCGTTATGTTGCGTATTTTGTTAGTAGCAAAACCAAAACTTAAAATTAAATTAAACCAGTGACAAGAAACCACTTGGATTTTGACAACCCTCGCCATAACGACATCGACAGCGTTAGTCTGTCGCGGAGCTCAAATGCATTTCGACAAATGCAGGAAATATTCCAGTGCACTCATTAGTCATAGCAAAGTAATATATTTATGTAATATATTAGAACTTAATATATTTATACATATTTATGGAAATATATATTTATTTGTGGTATTAGACATTGAGACAAATGAAGGCAGCTCTGTGGTGCGTCTTGCGTAGCGTAATTTTGTTCGCAAATATGACGAGTGACGGGGGCTCAATTGCCATTCCAAAATTAACTGTGAACAATTATGAATCTTGGAAAAACAATTGTCGTTTTCTACTCCAAGAAAAAGGGTTATGGTCGTTTGTGGACCAAACTGAACCGGCGTTATCTGCTTCAGCCTCAGCAAAGGAGAAGGACAGATACAATCATCGCAAGAGTAGGGCCATGGCAATAATATGCCTTAATGTTGAAACACGAATGCAGGATGTCGTAGGAAACTTGTCTGATGCATATGAAGTGTGGGAAAAACTCAAAACTATTTTTGAACCAGTGTCTAGGGCTCGTGAGGCTAGACTTAGAAGTGAATTCTTTGCTTTACAATTAGAACAGAATGAGCCCATGGCATTATTTTTGGCTAGAGTTGACAAAAAGGCAGCTGAATTAGCTGATATTAAGGCACCACGTACAGATACAGAAATTGCATTCCAATATTTAGGAAAGTTGCCCGAAGAATATGAGTACACTGTCCAACAGATCTATCACTGGAAAGATGCAGATTTCACTCCTTCAAAGGTTAGGGAGCAACTTCTAGCAGAATACTCTAGATTAAAAATGAAGCAGCCTACTGCAACTGCATCAAATGTGATGGCTTCAGATGATCCCGAGTTCGCGAAAGCATTCGCTATGTTTCAAAAAGTGTATAAATGTGCACCATCTCGTAAACAACAAGTAGGCTTACAATTTCGTCAAGGTGGAAACTCCACTCGTGCGTGCTTCAATTGTGGTGAAAAATCTTATATGGTTAGGGCCTGCCCTCATCTAACATCTCAAGCAAACGAGAAAACCCCAAGTAGCAGTAGAGGCAACCCTCGACATGGTAGAAGTAGGGGAAGAAATAGAGGAGGTCCATCCAGCACTAACGACCGGGCCGGCAGTTTCTACGTTGGTATTGACGAGCAGATCAATTCTTCAGCAGTGTGTGTGGAAGATGCAGATTTTACCCCCAGTGCGCAGATTCTTGGAAAAGTAACACAAGGTGATCCCAATTGGTACCTGGATTCCGGTGCTACGCACCACATATGTACAAATAGAGATTGGTTTATTTCACTTGCAACAGTGCAAGATAAGCAAGTTTGCCTTGGTGAAGGCGCATCAAAAATTGTTGGTATCGGGCAAGGGACCATTCAAGTAAAAGTCGGTGATGTTACATGTACTATTGACTTACAAAATGTTTTGTATATTCCAACCTTTTGCAAAAATCTCATAAGTGTTGGTTGCATCGATAAGTCTCTTTATCACATTGACATTTTTCAGGGACATATGAGTGTGAATTTACATAATGCAAATGAATGCCTACTGTATGGCAAGCGAATCGCAAACAAGTTGTATTGCGTATGCAATGTTGTGTCTCATAAGGTCAAACCAAAACATGTGAATGGAGCTGTAGCTTGTACATCTGACTCGAGTAAGAGTTCCTTTGGATTAAGTAAGAATCAAAAGGGGGACTTTAAACGAAGTAGTGAAGTCGATAAGATTAGAGTAGATGATCAAGTTAAACCCAATACGTCAGTTTCAGTGGAAACCTGGCACTCGAGGTTCGGTCATCAGCATAATTTGGGCCTGATAAATTTACAAAACTCCAAGGTTGTACATGGAATACAAGTGGGAGTGAAGCCTAAATCTCCTCAGTGTGAGGTATGCAAGGTAACCAAATCGACTAGAGCTAGTTTTAAGGGTATTGATGCTATATAGAGTAAGAAGCCCCTCGAGCTCCTTCACATGGATGTTTGGGGACCAAGTCGCACGGTATCCTTGGGTAATTGTAGATATGTGCTTACTATAATTGATGATTATACTCGTTATGCATGGGTGTTTCCGATCGCTAAGAAAAGCGACGTATTTCAAACTTTTGTTGACTTTCGTGCAAGAAGTGAAAGACAATTCAACCTCAAAATTGTAAATGTCCGCACGGACCGAGGTATGGAATTTTGTTCAGGTGAATTTTGTGATTATCTACGTAAGTTGGGTATAAGATACCAGCGAACCAATGCCTACTCACAAGCTATGAATGGAATCGCTGAGCGATTTAACCGCACGTTGGTAGAAGGGGTACGTGCAATACTTCACGAGACGTCTCTGCCACGCAATCTTTTGGAATTTGTATGTACATTCACCTACCTAAAGAAGAGGTACCCTCACTCAAAATTAGGCTTTAAGGTCCCTTATACATTATTGTTTGATCGAGGTGTATCAGTCAGACATTTACGGAGACCTGGTGCAATGTGTTATGTACACTTCAATAAGCCGGGAAGGGATAAACTCGACGTTAAAGCATGGGAGGGGGTATTCATTGGCTATGCAGTTGACACGGTAGGATATAGAGTGTGGAATCCCCAAACTAACATGATTGTTGAAACTAAACATGTAAAAGTAGATGAGGATAAGTTATGGGGAAAGGAGACAAGGTCCTTGCAGTATAGGCCTAAGAGTGTTCTTAAACCCAGTGAAAGTGCAACTAAATTTAACTATGAAAAGGGAATTAGTTCTGGTACAGAGTCAGAATCAGATGGTAATTCTAGTGTAGAATCAGAAGCAGAAGATAAGACTGAGGGCCCAGTAACCATTGAAGAAGTTCCTCCACAGCCAATCATTCGTAGTAATAGTGTAGGCTCATCCCCCAAATTGGCTCCTTTAGATTATAAGAATTGGAGAAGGGAAGAAGTAGTCCGTAAGACGGGGGAAAGGGTAGGTAGGATAGATGTGTACTATCGCACCCCAGATGGAATTACATTCCGCAGTGTTAATGATATCAAAAAGTATTGTGTAGAACAGGGATGTCAGTTTGAACCAGTGTTCGATTTTAGGGGTAGACGAACACCTGATCCTGAAAATGTATCCACTAGTGAAAGGGATAGTCCTGTTGATTTCAGTGATGCCGAGGCTTACATGTGTATTGTTGAGCCAAGTAACTATGAGGAAGCCATTTCCTCTCCTCAAAAGTGTGAATGGAAAAGGTCCATGGAAGACGAAATTGCGTCTTTTAAGAAAAGAGGGGTATACAAAGAGATTAATGTAACTAATGATATGAAAGTACTGGGATGTAAGTGGATTTACAAGGTAAAACAAAATACCGACGGAAGCGTTAAGCGTTTCCGCTCCCGACTAGTAGCTCAGGGGTTTCGTCAAGCAAGCGGTGTTGATTTTGACGAAGTATTCAGCCCAGTTGTAAATTTTGTTTTGGTTAGATTCTTTTATGTATTATTAGTATCCATTATGAAGTGGACAAATGTTCATTTGGATATCAAGTGTGCGTACCTTTATGGTACATTAGATTGCAAAACCTTCATGGAAATCCCTAAAGGATTCAAAACTGTATTTAACCATGGTAAGGTGTGGCTATTGCAAAAAGCCGTATATGGTCTTCACCAAAGTGGGAGACTATGGTGGGAAGAACTTGAAAAGACATTAGTGATGAAAGGATTTTCTAAGTTCTTGGGACTTAACTGTGTTTATTATTTTGGTTTAGATGCAGTTTTATTATTTTATGTGGATGATTTGCTTTTGTTTGCCAGAAACGAAACTATTAGAGCAAATATAGTAACGTTGCTTAAATCCAAATTCGAACTCACGTCTTTAGGAGAAGTAAAAAACCTATTAGGTGTTGAATTCCTAAAAGTTGATGGCAAGACAGTAATTCATCAACAGTCTTACATTTCAAAACTCGCAAAGAGGTATGATGTCGATGAAACGTGCAAGGTACGTGTACCAGTACCGGCCGGTACTTGTGTTCAAAAGAAGCGTGACGAAAATGAGACAAGTGTAAATTTCCCATACAGGTCACTTGTAGGAAGTTTGTTGTATGTAGCTTCTAGAACAAGGCCTGATATTCTGTTGAGTGTTATAATATTGTCCCAATATAACAATGCCTTTACGCCCATTCATATTCGCTTGTTGTTGAACGTATTGCGATACTTAGTCAGTACGAAACATTATGCTATTGATCTTTCAAGTGTCACAGGATCTGAATTGTACGCATATGTGGATGCATCTTGGGCATCCGATAGAGACGACCGGCATAGTTTCGGTGGGCACATTGTATTCTTGGGTAGTGTACCTATTTTGTGGGGCTGTAAGAAGCAGAGTATGGTGTGCCTCAGTACAATGGAGGCAGAATTCATTGCAATGATTCCGGCAGTAAAAGAATTGCACTGGTTACACAGTGCATTGTCAAATTCAGTATTAGCACCATTGGCTACAACACCAAAATTGTACTGTGACTCACAATCTGCCATCCACTTTACTAGGAATGAGGTAGAAAACTTGAGGTCAAAGCACATTGACATTAAATATATGTTTTTGAGGGATTGGCTACGAAAGCAATATTTCTGTTTGTATAAAGTACCGTCTGAACTAAATGTTGCAGACATGCTGACGAAATGGCTGAACCCAGGACGGCTGAATATGCTATGTTCAGCGGTGTTCTATAATTGTGACTCGTAAGTAATGTTATAAATTCTGTAGCATTGTGTTTGCATGAGAAGAATGGGAGGGTGTGTTGGTTGTACGCATAGCCTAGCTATAGTTGGTTCTTCCCAGCAAAGAATTTATTTGTATTATTCATATCGTTGGTTAAAATATCATTTGAGACTAAAATGTACTGTACTGTCTCCCAGTTCAGGAAAGAGCGATGGAAAAGCTTGGTCGGCAATTACGCACTGTTTGCCTGGAGAATGAAACATCCGGCTTATCGAGCGCTCTAGCCTGGTGGGGACTAACTTCCGGTTTAGGATAGAGCGAACGCTCACTCGCGTTCTGGGGTCGATGCAGGCAGCATGGGCTGCAAGTTGCAGTCATGTTTGTTTTAAGCCATGTGGTCAAGTGTTTGTAACTTTGAAACTCTCAAAATGTCGCTGTTAAATAAACAGTTGATTATTTTGAACAGCTGGCCCTTCTTTGAAACAACAGTAATTTGTAGGACTAGGAATTCGCTGGAGTAACGCGGAAATTTTCCTACATTTCTGTATATGGCGATTCAGTAGACGAAGGTTGAAAATCAGCCGGGTCCCCCCCCCCCCTTATTTGGGATGACCCTCACCGGGCTCCAGGAGCCTTTGAAACGCGGTGGTGACCTCTCTATCGCCCCTTTCTGAAGGAGCTTCTCCACTTCCATGCTAAGTTCCGGGGTCTTGGTGTCCTGACACGCCATTCCAGGTGCCTTGTCGGAGAGCTTCGGTGACGAGATGGGGGGGGGATGGTATCCGAATTTGATTGTTTCCAAGATGAATGCATCGTCCGTAATCTTCTCCCAGTCTCTGAGGTGCTTCGCCAGTCTCCCCCCCCCCCACCTGACAGTGAACGGGGAGAGGTGGGTCGTCCGGATTAAGTTCCACTGGGGTCGCTTCCTTGCAAAAATCTGGTCTCCTTAAGGTGCTTGAACACGAAACCAGCAAATTGTTTCCAATGGATGAGTCCAGTCCCTTCCTCGAAGGGGTCGTCATTGTCGGTAGATTCCGGAGGGGGGGAGGGGGCCTCGTTGCGACCGATTCCCGCCATTGTATTTCTTGATCACGTTGTTCATCCCCAAAGCTTCTTTCTTTCATGAAAACGTCATCCTCATTGAACACCACCTTCTTTCGTTTTGCCTCCGGAGATAGGGAACCACGATCGTATTCCCGTTTACGTGCGGTTGAGTTACTCCTAGCAAGGTGGTCTTGGTAGTAGAACTGATCATCCTCATAATCGTCTTCACCTTCTTCCTCGTAAAAATCCTGCATCTGTTCCCTGACCAGCGGGAGAACCGCTCTAACCGGTGAATAGTGTTGATCCGTGGAGGTTCGAGGATGTCCGGAGAAGTCCGGGGATGTCCGGCGATGTCCGGAGAAACCTGGTGAAAAATCGCGAACCGGCGAACTGCGAACTTTTTCTCTGTCCATAGGGCGACGTTGGGTTGCTAGACGTTCGTGAGGCCCCTGATCACTACGAACTGCATGTGAGCTGCGATCTGCCCGTGAGCTGCGATCTTCCTGCAGACTGCGACCGATGTGCGATCTGCGATCGTCGTGTGAACTCCGATCACCTTGCGGACTTTGATCCCTAAGAGAACTGCGATCCGTCAAATTGTTCTCAGTTATACGTGGGCTGCGATCGCGATCACTGCGAACTGGGGAACAGTGAAAATAGCTCGCCTTGTTAAGGATGGGATCCACTGTGTCAATATTTAAATCCACTTTACACGCCCTCCCGCTGACCCTTTTCTCGGGCGCGGGCAGTCATTTTTGACCCGTGCCAGTCATCCTCACGTTCGCCTTCCCTTTTCTCGGGGGCTGAACGTGTCGCCTTAATTTTTGGCATATTTTTATCCTGTCCGCTAACCCTTTTCTCGGGCGCTGACAGATTGGTCAATTTTTTGGGCTTGCTTTTATCATGTCCGCTAGCCCTTTTCTCGGCTGCTGACAGATCGCCCTGGGCTTTTACCCCACGCACATGTCCACTGTTCTTTTTAACCGTCGTGGGTATAGTGCTCCTTGAGTGTTTTGCTTCTCCCTTTTCTTTTCGTGAGATTGAAACGGCACTGTGGTGAGCCGGACTGTCCCTTGAACTTGCCTCCGTCTTTCCATCGTGCGGCCTCGGCTTACTTTGTAGCGCACTGCCCGGCGAACCACTTGTCCGGATCGCCGGCGAACCCTTTGTTTGGATCGCCGGCGAACCCTTTGTCTCGTGGTCCTCCAGAGATTTGACAAGGATTGCAGTAGAGCCCTCCACGTGAACTGACAAGTCGCTGTTTAAGAGTACATTTTGCTCACCATATTCTTTAATGGATCCATCCGGAATCGGCTCCGAAATCAAACAAACCTCTGTGTGGAGAGTTTTTGCAGCACTGTCACCAATACTGTAGTTGCTTGAAAATCCTTGCTGGGCTATTAACGCGTTCACCGTTGACACTAGTCCCACGATGGATCCCATCATCTCACCTCGAAACTCCCCAATTTTCGTGTCCTCATGAGACAGCACCGTAGTGCTCACTTTTTGTACAACTTTGTCCTCCATATCGGCCGTCTGATCAGAAACAACCGATTTAGCCGTGTCCCGGGCCGCCGTCACCATTGCCCCCAACGGTCCCTGTGGGTAAACAGATTTTGCGCCGAGCGGAAAACCGTCAAATTCCGATGACGAATCGGTTGCACTAACCACTAATTCTTCTACCAAAATCGGCGCTTGAGGGTCCTTGGCCATTTCAGCTAGTCTTCGATCAAGGGAAAATTGTTCTTTTTGTTGCCTTTTCTTTACTTGGTCTAGTTTCTGATTGGATCGTCGCCACGTCCACAGAATGTGCTTCACGGAGTTTGGGTTGAGAGCTTCACAAATATTGCATTTTTCGTTAACGAAATCACAAACCCTACAACTTCTGCATAAAGGGTGGAGATCTAAAGGTGTTTTTTGGTGCGTGCACGATGCATAATCACCATCCTTAAGTAGATCGTCGATCCTAGCAAGCTCGTCCTCACTATTGTGGTCGGCCATGTTTCTTTGTTGGGAAAAAAACGCACGACCTCACTCGTGCGTGCTCAAAAACGAATGGGGTTTTCCCCAAGAGGCAGGCGGCTGCAGCGCCAGCGCTGGTAGCGCGCCTAGCGGGAAAAGAGGGCAATTGACGTTGAAATTCATAAATTCAAGATTTATGGGTGGTTGAGCATGGGAAAAGCAAAATTAAACGAATTTAGCATGTAGACTGGAGGTAAGTATTTTGCAGATAGTAAGAAATAAACATATGATCTTACGTAGGAATATTCAGTTACAACCATGGCTCAGTTAAGGAAGGTTTTATCGGAATATTCCCTTTGTATAGTCATGCTAGCAATGATCACTATTGTATGC
This sequence comes from Lithobius niger, assembly GCA_023313725.1. Taxonomy (NCBI): domain Eukaryota; kingdom Metazoa; phylum Arthropoda; class Chilopoda; order Lithobiomorpha; family Lithobiidae; genus Lithobius; species Lithobius niger. Next base: position 39,927 of record JAHWFP010018718.1, read on the forward strand.
AATAAAAAAAACTGCATAAAAACCATTGAAAATAAAAACGAAGACTTACATTAAAAACACCAAAACATAATCAAGAAACTCAAACAAATAAACTGGGATTACTTGAATAAATATAAAGATGCATATGAATTGTATATAGAAATTGAAACTAAACTTTAAAGTGTTTATGATGAGTGCAAAATTGTAAAAACTAAACCAAACAGACAATGTAGTATAAGGCCTATTATAAAAGCTGGGCAACAGTTGAAACTACAAACTTACTCGAAGAAAATAACCGTTGGAAAAAATTAGTCTGGCAAAAAATCAAATGTTTTCTTTATTAATAAATACAAGGAAGTTAAAAGAAATGCAAACCATTGCATACGCAGAGACAAACAAAACCATTATAAAACAATTATTGAGTCAAATGAGAAGAATTCTAAAAATATGTGGAATACAATACATACACTTGTAGGAGAAATCGCCGGCAATGTTGACGAAACACTACACAGAAACTTTAAAAATCATGAAATGAACCAAGTTTGTAATGAATTTAATAAAACTTTTAACCAACAAGCAAATAAACTAAAAGAAAAATATCATCGAATTAAAAAATATAATAGGCAGTCCCATAAATTTGACAGTGTTGCCAATAGCATGATGGTTCAGCATCCAGAAGAAAAAAAAACTTTAAAGATTATCAAAGGAATAAAAGCTATAGGCGTGATTGGTGAAGATGGATTCTTGATGGAAAACTTTAAGAATACAGCCGAAAATAGTGCCAAATGTATTAGTTATTTAATAAATATATTATTGATACCGAAACATGGCCAGATAAACTTAAAACACAAATAATCAGGCCTATTTACAAGAAAAGTACTAAACAAAAATACGATAATTACAGGCCAATCGCGATATTACCTTCCATAAATAAAATTATCGAAAAGTTTTTTGCAAACAGCGTTATAAAATTTACTGGGAAATATAAAATTTACTCCAAAAAACAATACGGTTTTCAAAAAAAAGGTACTGTTGACGCATTAAGTTGTATCATGGGTAGATAGGTTATATCAATGAATTCACTACAAATGCATTACATGAAGGGAAATATGTTGGATTAGTGCTGATTGACTTGCAAAAGGCATTCGACACAGTCGATCACAGCATTCTGTTAGATAAACTCATAAATAATGGTTTTCGAGGAAAAATTTTCAATATTTTACAAAGCTATTTAACCGACAGAACCTCAATTACTAAAATTGGCAAAGTAAAAAGTGATACTTGCAGCTGTGAGTCAGGTATCCCTCAGGGATCGGTATTGGGACCAATTTTATTTTTACTTTATATTAATGACCTCGCAAACGATATTAATTTAGTATTACCGTATTTGCTGATGATATCTGTTTATTAGCAAGTGATTTTAACTATTCCAAAATGAGGCAGAAATTATAAAAGGAATTTGACAAGGTCTAAACTTGGTGTTACACAAATGAGGTATTCATTAGTGAGGAAAAAACCATACAGATGGATATCAAATCTAGCCATAATCAAGTCAAAGAAAATATTTCCCTACACCTGTACAAAAATCCGGTTACTCAAATTGAATTTACAGACATAAAAACAGCTACATCAGCGAAATACTTAGGGATATATATATTGATGAAAATTGTAAATTTGAAGAACACATTAATATGCTTATCAAAAAACTAAAACAAATTATGCCCAAAATTTATCATATCAGGTGCATGTTGAATAATAAAAACAAACAGTTAATTTACAATGCTTTGGTGCACTGTAATGTTAGATATGGGATTGAAATTTATGGCGACTAAATAAAAGCGTCGTTGCTGAGACTGCAAAAAACTCTTAATAGAATCATTAAAACACTGTTTATTGCAGATCTTAAAAATAATTTTAAAAAAAAGCAATTATGAAGGAAAACAATTTAATGAATGTTGAAGATCTTAAAGTCTACGTAACACTTCTAAAGTATTACTTTGCACTAAGAACGAAATATGATAAATTAAAACATAGTACAATAGTCAGAAGAACAACTTTACCTACTCCACTCTGGAGAACCTTATATGGAAAAATGTGAAAAAACTACTATACAAATCATATGTTCAACAACCTCCCGATAACTTGAAATAAATCAAAACATTTAATGAATTAAAAAACAAACTGAAAATAAACGTCTTACTAGCAGGAAATGTCTCCTCAAACTCATAATACATACATAATTACATATGTGTATTTTAACAAACCACTGCACTATGATGACACTATTACTTTTTAAGTGATGATAATCTTGTTTATATGTTATTCCTATTCTTATGTACTTATTAGTTTTTAATGTTACTTTTCATTTATGTAAAGAGTTTTTACTTTGAAAATGTAAACTGTTACTAACACAAATAAGCATTTTCGCATGCTTCGTGTTATTATTAATATAAGTTAGTTGCAAACTCAACCAGAATGACAAGGACCTGGTGGTCACTAACTGCCATTCGAAGTTAAAACAAAAATTACAAATTGTAAAGTTTAAAAGTTTAAAACGAAGACGGTTGACTGGTTGTAAAGGAAGAGTTGATGGTATAGGGTTGGGGTCACGAATGCATTACCACCAAGGTTAGACCTACCAGGGACACAGTGGTCCCCGATGGCATTGCCAAACGTGAGGGACAAGTGAGGGGAAAAGCCGTACCATCGTCAATGTTTAAAAAAGAAATTTTTAAAAATAAATAAAATATAATAAATGCATTGCAGTTTAAAGCCTGGCCTAAACCAATTGTCAATCATAATCAAGATAAAATAAAAATAAAAAAGTTCATCATAATAAAAAAGCCATGGTTACCAGGAGAGACATGATCATGAACAAGCAGGCATTATTGGGCATACACCAATCCAACAATCACCACCCAACTAGAAGGCGACAACATAATTGGGTCTTTTCAAAAATTTGGCAAAGTTAAACTAGTCAAGCTGTTGTCTGAAGCTGTTGACGGAAGCAGCCGCAACGATCCGCTCAGATAAAGCATTCCACACTGGGAACCACCCTAACGGAAAAAAGTACTTCCGGCAATTAAGTCTGGCTGAGGGAAGAAGTAATTTGTAACTATGGCCCCCTGGTCCTGCCCTCATGGCTAAGGTCAAAGAATGGTAAATTTATTTCCAGAGAGCCGCGTAGAATTTTAAATGTCAAAATTAGGTCAGCCTTAAGTCGGCGCAGTTCAAGGGAGTCCAGCCCGACACGCTTCAAACGCAGATAAGGCAGCTGTGCAAGGCCAGGCAGCCGCTTTGTAAAACGATGCTGCACCGATTCCAAATGGTCATTGTCTCACAACAGGTAAGGGAACCAAACCTGTGAACCATACTCTAAATTTAATTATCTTTAAATTAAAATTTAAAAAGAAAAAAAAAGACATACAAACTTGTGTCTAACAGAATTTTATGTTACAGCAACACAGTTATTTAAAAAAAAAATAACGAAATAAGAAAAGGCTCAACATGTGGCATGATAAAATACAGAAAAAAAGTAATGCACGATAAGAAACATAGAAATACCAGGGTAAGGCCTGGTTGATTTCTGTTTTTGTTGCCAAACCGAAAACAAACATTACTTGATTTTTCGTTTATAGCTTATCCTTCCTTTTTGAAGGCTCAATCCCTAGCGATGAAAAGTTGGCTTCCCTGCCGTGTTCGTAGATCCTTTCCGCGCATGCGCGCGTGCCTCTATATAAAGTGCCCGGATCAAGCTGGCTTCATCTTTCTTCCACACTACCTTGCCAACCAAGAGGGGAAGCTGGATGGGTGAAGGTAGTGTATGTTTTCAGTTAGGCAATAAAAACAGAAATCAACCAGGCCGTACCCTGGCATTTCTATATTTTTATTGCCGTCGAAAACAGCCATTACCTAATTTTTCCTTTATAGCAGACCTTGTCACTTGGTGGTGGGTGCCAAGGACTGCTGGTACCCGTGCTACGAGCTGGCAGCCCCGGAGTCTAAAGACCTCGTGAACTGGGAGCCATCCATGTAGACGACTGTAAACGGGGAACAGATGGGAAGTGTGGTTCATCAAGGAATAGAGTCGGAGAATTCTTCACAGGAGGAGAACTGTTTTGTTGTATGACAGGCAGCCAACCTTATTGTTACGAGGTGGAGCAAGGTAAGCGTGGAGGTGTGGTACAGCCTGTAGTAGGGTTCGGACCGTATACAAGGAACACGGAGGAAGCATGGACAGCGACCGTATTCTGGGCAAGGTAAAAAGAAAAAAATTGGCATGTAATCATGACATCTTTCTCATTACCTTGTGAAGAACTTGGTGGGACTTGAATTCCTGGAAGTAGGAAGGACGGTGGTCGTGTCCTGGAAGTAGACAACGCACGGTTTGGTTGAAAAACATGGAAGGCCTTTGAATGACGTGTAGCATGAACGGTGGCGGCCGGCCCTTACAGAAAAATTTGGTCACAAACAGAGCCAATTTAGGTCCCAAAATGATCACATGAGCCTAAGCTGAGTCCAAACGGGCCACAGCAGGCCCCAGTACCTGAGGTTTTCAAATGTTTGATTCGGATTGGCCCTGGATTGTCCCCATGTTGAACCCAAATAGTGATCTGCATTTGCCCATTGATTCCAACAGGTCCCTAGATAGTCACAATTTGGGCCCTGTTAATTTTTAGACCCTGGATAGGGCCCAAAATGGTCACAAATCATGACATAACTTGGCCCCAGTTTGACCCCACTTGGTCACAATTGGTGACCAAGAATATTCAGGCTTGGTCACAAGACTCCTACTTGGGCACGGTTTGGAACTTTAACACCTAGACCCCTGTTTAACCCTACTTGGTCACGAATTGTGACTTAAGAATATTACAACTTGGTCACACAAGTCCCTAGTTGGTCACCGTTTGGGACTTAACCAATTTGGCCCCAGTTTGACCCCCACTTGGTCACAATTGGTGACCAAGAATATTCAGCATGGTCCCAAGACCTTCACTTGGCTAGGGTTTGGGGCTTTGGCAGACAGACCCCAGCTTGACCCCCCCCCCCTCCTTGGTCACAATTAGTGTGCAACAATATTCAGTCTTGGGCACAAGACCAACTTGGCCACGGATTGGGGCTTTACCAGCTATTCCCCTGTTGACCCCATATGGTCACCAGACCTCCACTTGGCCACGGTGGCTTTAGCAGCTAGACCACAGTTTGACCCCACTTGGTCACAATTGGTGACCAATAATATTCAGCCTTGGTCACAATACCTCCACTTGGTCACGGATTGGGGCTTCAGCAGCTAGACCACTGTTACAAACTTGGTTACAAACTGTGACTTAAGAATATCACAACTTTGTTACATAAGTCTGAAAACGTGGGATGTTATTTTCAAAACCTTAAAAATTAAACAACTTGGAGTCAGGATGCCACACATTTATTCTTTTACATGGGGGATCCTGGCTACAACAAAGAAAATTCTGAATTGAATAAACTGAAAGAAAATAGTATTCAAGCCAGGTCACCTAAAATTCTGGCAGCCTAAATATTAAATTTTAAATTTGCAGCTAACAATTAAAAAGAAATTTTATTGTTCAATTATTCAAATTCTGTATCTTTAATTTAGTTATAGAGAAATTACCAGTTTGTTTAATTATAAATGTGTTGCACATACAAATGTTTAAAAGCTCACTTCTTAAATGGAAGCCGAGTTCAGGGTATAATAAGAATATTAAACTTTGACACTTCCTTAATTTTGCGTAGATTTTATATACGTAAAAAATGGCTTCTAAAGTGCAAAACAATTGATGCCAATTAATTATTTAAAACAAAGTCAAACTGTCCTTAACGTTACCATAAATCAATAACTGGAAATGTAACATCCATAACTTTTAACCAGTAAGGAAAAGTGCCTAATAAGATTTACTGACTAGAACAAAACCTGTCAGTGCAGCGAGGGGAGATGACAGACTGGTAAGTGAAGGGTTGAGTACATAGTGCTAGTGTCAAGCGTGTGATGTGGTGTTATAGTGTAATGATGTAGCTTAAGTTACAGTTTAGGAATGGTACCTCACATGAAAATAATTGTCACTTTTCTTTTGTCTGGAATCAAGGGAATAGCTGTGCCTTTTTTGATCACATACTGGGAACAATTTAGGGTCAGAATAACTGTAGTCTTCTTGGCCCATTTTAGGTCACAAACTGAGGTTAATTTGGGACAAATCAGCATTAGGCCCTTGATTGGTCACAATCCTGGGTCAAAAATGGATCAATTCAAAGCATCTGCTGAACTGTGGAGTTTTGTTAGTCATGAATTGGGGCCAAAGATTAGGTCACAAAGCCCTGAAAAGGTCCTGTATGTTTCAATAGGTCTAGTTGGGACCAACTGTGGGGTCTATTGTAGACGCCACAAAGATCCTATTTAGACCCCTTGTACGAAAGTCTAGAAAAATGTGTATGTTCAGGGGTAGGATGGCGATCGGAGAGTCGGCAGCAGAAGGCCGGTTGTCCGCAGAGCGAAAGGGGTCGGGCAGCCGTAGGTACGGTCGTGTGGGCACAAATACGATTGTAGATAAATAAATTGGTTGAAAAATTGTGAACACCACATAAGGAATAATTGCTGAGGCTTACTTGGCAAGGTGGCCAAGGATCCAGTATCACAACGCGGAACTTGGAAAGCAACGAAGGCCGAGGTGAGCAGAGGCGACCAGCGATCGGAAGATAGCTGAATGCAACTCTTGAAGAAAAGGTGAGGGGGACCAGATGGTCGTAACATTACTGGCGACCGGAAGAGCTTTATGTTGCAGACGATTGTGAGGAGCTAGCAGAAGATGTTGTAGTCGGCCAAGGACCACAAGGCGTTCAAGAAGTACTCACTCAAGAGAAAAAGCAGAGAGACCGTGCGACCATGGAGGTGGCCGTATGTACAAGGTAGGTTATACCGAACCATACTCTGCGCTAATAGAAGATGATTTTCATGAAGCGTTAGGAAAATTGCAAGGAGACAGTGAGTGGGCACTGCAGATAGACAAGGTTTCAGGCGTCGTTGTAGATTTGGTCTTGAGGGCTGCTGGCGAAGCGACCGCAGCGTGTGCAGGGTGATCATACAGATGGCGAAGACACTCGTAGCATAGAGGCGAATTGGTAGGAGCAAGTATAGGAAGCGTGTTGCTCGTTGCAGTAAGCCAGTCGACCTAGTCCTTCTAGAGGTCATGCTGGGGAGACTTCCCTTCCCCTCATGCTGTGATGGTCGGGGGAAGGGGGGGGACCAGAAGGGGACAGAGAGACCGGTAGCTTTGCGTAGGCCGGGGAGGCTGGCGAATGTATGTGCATCGAGATTGTATTGACAAAGAGGAAGTGTGGGCGACCGGATCAGCGGTGCTGGCTTGTACAGGGCAATGAGGCTCAGCAAGGGGAACCACAGAAAGACATGCGGCCCGACTTGAGGTTCGGCCTGTACAGGTCAGTGTATGTCACGGTCCTCCTGACAGTCAAATGGTCGTTGTCACCCTAACGTGTAAGGCAACGTCAGGTCAAACCGGTCTCGTTGAGGTGTGAAGAAAGATAAGCCGGCAGAGCGAGGCCTATGGTAGAAGAAAACCAAGTGGTCGCCTTTGGAAGTACCGTAATTTCCCAGATAACCCGCACTACTAAAAAATAAAGCAACTGTGTAAAAATACTCTCATATAACCCGCATCCCCATATAACCCCGCGGGTAATCTACAAGTTTTAATGAAGTTTGAATGCCCTTACTAGTGTTTACTGTAATGCGAGGCAGTTGGCCTTCCAACACATTTATTATCTTGTTATCCAAGGTAAAATTAAATCTCTTTTGTCTTTTTGTACTATATACTACCTTTATACTGAATATCTGTTAGCACATTTAACAATTGGCACCGTAAATAACCATCAGTGAATGACCGTTTGTCCGTGAAAAACGCCATTCCTAGAGCACGCTAAAGCAGCTTATCGGTAGGCTCTCCAAGTGCTCTTCTCTTTTGTGTAGGATCAGGAAATTGACCAGCGCTGAGCAAGCAATCAACCACGCAATGCTCGAATGTACAACAAAACTAGCTGCTATTAATTACAAGCTGGTTACATATTTCGATATTAACAATTAAAGCAATTGAAATCTTGTAACAAGAGCAGCAAGTTTTCATGAATTATTACAAGAGATGCTTGGCAAAAAGCGGGTAAATTACTATTTTCAACTCGATTTTCATGTGATTTGTATCACTGCACGTGAGTAGGTAAACGTTTGGTTTTATTGACAAAGGTTTTTTTTTTGTTTTGTTTTAGCGTGCAAAAAAAGTCTTGTTAACCTGCACTCTCGTATAACCCGCAGGACTGATCTTTTAAGAAAAATAGTCGTATAACATACGCGTGGAATTACGGTAGTTGTAGGTGTAAACGAGCGCCACCGAAAAACGCCTGTTTTTCCAAAAATGAAATTTTTTTTTCTCGAGGCACCCAAATGCCTCGCCGAGGCATATCTGGCCGTTTTTGCAATAATGGTCCGATTTCCACAAACTCTTCGACGTTTAATAGCCTGTCCAAATACAAGACACTTGGGGAAGCCCAAATCCGAACTTTCCACCCGGAAGTACCAATAA
>JAHWFP010018719.1:0-11520 GCA_023313725.1 Lithobius niger
AATTCTTGCATGATTTTCGCCAATTCATCTGATGCTACTGTTACTGTCTTGTCGGAAGAAGCAGCTGGCTGCGGTTGTGTTGCTTGTTTGCTTGGCTGGATTTTTCCGTGTAGGTTGTGGTGTATCGCCACTTTCCCACTCGGCGATTTCGGTCTGCCTCTTCAATGTTAGGTTTAACATGTTTTTGGATTCATGGTGGTTAAATAAGTTTCTAACTTCTCTGGCATGACAGCTTTGAAGGTGCATCTTAAACCCTGGTCTCGTGCTCGTTCCTTTAATATTTTCTCGATGTCACTCTCTCCTGGCTGTGTCATCCAAATTTCCGATGCCATGATTTCTAGCCTGTCTGCAAAGGCGTTGACGTCTATGTTTACCATCATTCGAGCACGTTGGAATTTGTTGCATCTACATGGCTAGTGTTCGCTTCTTGTAGGCCTGTGATGATCCTAGACAAATGGCTGTTGTCTGAAAGGGCAGGACTTGATGCTACATTAACGTGGTGGCAACGAGGGGTGGGGGAGCGTCTATGCTGGTTTACTATTCTTCCTAAAACTTGCGTTAATAAATCTTGAGTTGGTAAGCGATGACGGTAGCTGCCCCTGATGTTCTCATCATAATGCAACTTTCTTGCTGAGTAGGCACGAAGTTGTGGTGATCTACTTCTAAAATTTCTTCTTTTCCTGTTTGGGGATTCGCTAAGAGAACGGTGTGGTGGGAGATTGTGGATAGGGCTGCTTGAAGCGTTGGCTTCCCTGCTATGCTTAGCTGATGGCTGTTTATCAGCTTCCGTGCTATGCTGTTTAGCAGGTACTTTTGGCACGCGAGTGCATTGGCCGGCTCTGCCGAGGTGGAATCCGCTGCTTGGCGAGAGGAGCTGGTGCATTGGCAGTCTCCTGAACAGGAGGAACAGGTGGAATTTCGGCCTATTGGACGGGAAGGACTGAAGCAGGTGGGATTTCGGCCTGCGTGTCTACTAGGTGACGGGGTTTCACTGTAGCTCTACCGCTAGACGAAAGCTTTAAATTCTTCCTATTTTTAGGAATCGTTTTCATGCTTTTGCTAGCTGTAGTTGTTTTTTTGTGACTAGGCATGGTTGTGACCTATGGATCAATCTAGTTTTAACTGGGGATTTTTATTTTCTTATTCAGGGTAGCCTACTTGCTCTACTTTTTTTTTCTTATTTAATCCGAAAAATTGCTCCTTTGCTCAATAATAACCGTAACGTGCTGCCGTTTTCTTAACGATCAGGCGTGGGTATTATTCGAATACTACTTCGACACCATTGTAAATCTCTCGTAATTTCTTCTATTGTAAGATCTTCGGAGACACAGTGGTACGATAATAATAATCGTAATGTCGGCACTAATGCTAATAATCTAACAACAGCACATAAAGCAAGAAAAGAGCAAAGTAAGGGAGTCCACACAAGATATACGATCCGGAAGCTATTTAATTCGTTATTTAGGGTTAGGGTTATCCCTCCTTTAAAATTAGTTAAACTTGGTAATATTAATTTAAAGTACTCCTAAAATAATTGGACCAAGGGAAAGTAAGAGAAAAGGGGCTCTTATGCAAGATGCGCCCATTTGTAACTACAAACCGCACTTCGACTCTAAAGGAGGGAAACTCCTTTAAAATTCGGCTAAGTCCGAGATCGTCAAAATTACTTAAACTCAGAAATAATGCGGCTGGGAATCCTGGTGCGGACAGCTCAGTGACGGGTGGCCTTTTAGGTCCAAAATCGTCGGAGGAGAGAGTGATATAGACCAGGGATATAAAGGGGACCTGAATCCTGGTCTATTGTATTGCAGAAGATGTGCAATTATATGCTGTGATTGCCGGGAGAGCTGATTGGCTCCCGGCTGGACCACTGATGTCTACTGAGTATCAGGATAGGACCACATGTGGTAGCCATTAAAAATGCACGAGGCAGAGGCCAAGTGCACTGAGTGTCGTCTGCTAAGCTAATGCTAATGCTAATGTTAACCTGATAATAAATGGACGTAAGACTGTTGCTGTTAATAAGTTAATGTTATATCGGTAAGGAGTATCGGTTGTGTATCGTTAGATACAGATACCGGTACCGATATTATATATCAGAAAGTGCTAATTCGAAAATATTTACATGGTTGTGTAAGTATGAGTTTTATAATTTTGCGCACTCAATAAACCCCCTGCCCCATTTCGAAATGGGAAAGGGGGCCCCCCCCCCCAACAACATAGAAGTAGATTAGGCATCCACAGAAGATTACAGATGACAGATGACAACAGCACAAAGATCTGCACAACACTAAAAGTCCACCCTCCTGTACATTCGACACCAGAAAGCTAAACTAAAATTAGATTTCCAAACCCGAAGACAAAGTTAAACTCGGGAATATACAGCAGGGCTCATGCTTAGTGACTTCTGGGTTTTAACTCTGCTTTAACGTAACCTATAAGGAATAGCGCAGAGACTGTTCCCCAGAGGCTAGACTGTGTATAGCAGACACTTACCATGCGAAGGCACATATTCAGTGACGGACTTTAAGACAGGGATTAAATTAAACTTAAGGTTCAGCACGTTGCTTCATTGGGAAGCAGCCGTACCGTTGATAGCAAGGACGATTGTTAATGGTTTAATTTAGGTTAATTATCTTTAACTCACCGATATATTCGTATTGGGGTATTGGATCGGCACAGTATCTGCACAATGTGCCATCCATACTTTATTATTATTAGTAAATAATCAAAACTTACCATTAATTAATAGCAACGTCCATTCGACCTTTAGCATACTTAACATGATTCACTCATAAGGAGTAAGTTATAACAAGCACACCTAGCTGAACTTCTATTTCAGCCTAGTGCACTTAGCCAGAAGCCAAGCCATAAGTAGTCAAGATACGACTTATACCTTAGTGGTTCCAGACCAGCTCAGAACCCTTTCAGTCAGCACCTGTTCACACTGGGCTAGATCCAGTTCCAACCAGTCCAGCAGGGACAAGCCCAGACTTGTTCAAGGGCAAGTCTAGACATGCCCAGGCAAACCTTAGTATTAGAGGTATATAAGCAAGCCCCCAGCAGAAGAAATCAGACTTGGATTCCAACTCTGATGCTATAAGGCAACCATACACTGAGCAGCCCCGACCAGGAACCTAGATGTACCTAGATGTATAAGTTAAGTAGAACTAAACACTGATAGAACTTAAAATAGTTATTGGCCTTAGAATAGTCAAGAGTATTAGCTAGGACTTAGATTAGATGTTGGACTTGAAACAGTCAGTGTGGTAGTTAAACTACTAGACATTAGGCCTAACACTGAAAAGGACGCATTAGCATCTTCAGTAGTGTAGAACCCCAGCCCCTTTAAGTGAAGAGTGCTTAAATATGTTAGATATTGTTTAGCCGGCCGGTGTTGAGCTAAGTCTCAACACAACATAAACTAGCGTAACTCAGTATAGCTGTTTTACACTAAGCTTACATCTCCAACATTTTCAGGGATGAGCCAGAAGGCTTCTTGTGTCCCGTCTGGGCCCTCCGCTTCTACCTCAAAAAGACTAAGCACCTCCACAGAGGCCATTCCCACCTTTTACAAACAGCTCGGGTGTAACATCTGCCCGGATGATCTCTACCTGGATAAAGCCTGTCATTCTTCAGGCCTACCATGCTATTGATATGAACTGCTCTGAACACAACATCCGTGTCACCGCTCATGAACTTCGGCCTATATCCGCATCCTGGGCTCATCACAGCAACGTTCCCATCTCCGATATTCTTGAAGCCGCTTCTTGGTGACATCCTTCCGTTTTTACTATTTTCGAGATATGACATCCCAAGTAGAGGGACTCAACCACCTGGGCCCGTTTGTTGCCACCCGGTGAATTCTATGACCCCTTAACCCACTTGGTCGTCCATCCTTCACCTTTACAATTTTCTCCTTCAACCTAGACCAATGGCGAAGTTTTTAATTTTTTGGGAACCGGCTGTGACCCCAGGGTGCCTGTCCTATGGCGCCCGATGCCTTTGACGAGGTCTGTGAAATGCTAAAAATTGAAGTAATGTATATTATCGTAGGCAACTGAAAACATCAATTTACCAAGGCCGCTTGGTTGAAATTGTTTTTATTGCCTTCCGAACAAAATCGTACATTACATAGTTCCCACCCTGCCTCCCCTTTGTTCGCCTCTCGACCTTAGAAGATGAAAAAAAGGTGAAGCCACGAGCGCCTCGTCTTATATAGAGGTGGGATGCGCACAACGATGCTCAGTAGGTAACGGTGCCAGCAGGCTCCAAAGCTCTAGTATCTAGATCAAAGGCATAGGAGAAAGAGAATGCTAAAAATTGTCTGAAGGCAATAAAAACCAATTTAACCAGGTACACCTGGTAAATTGATGTTTTTGACCCTCAAATACATGAATAACTGCTCTGGAGATGCCAAAGTTCGACCAGGCAACCTAACCAGGAAGAAATAACCTAAACTATATGAAGCGTGGATCGTTGCCAATAGAGTGAACATAGCGAGTGATATGGCTAGTAATCTATCTTCTATATCTTGTATATAATACGCTTAGTTGGGTGCACTTAGCAAAATCATCACTAAAAGGAAAGAGGCCGAGGGCGATAATCAGTAACAAACAAAATATTATTGAAAAACAATTATTGTACCAGGGTCGTGTCGTAGTTGTCTATTTCCACAACGATTGATGCACGTCACTATGTTAATCTTGTAAATAAGCTTCTTGTGGTGGCCTGATGAAGACAGGAGGACTATATTTTTTCCATCTTTAGTCAATGCAGCCTGTCGAAAATTCGCAAATCAGTAGGACTTGTTTATTTTGAATGTGAACGTGATTTTTTGTCTTGGAAGCAAACGAAATATTGCTTCAATAATGCTTGCTCTTGGAGCCGAGTTGAGTAGTGATCACTGCATGCACTATCGTTGTTGCGGGCTTATTGCTCTTGGTATCAAAACGGAGAAACAGGCAATTCTGCCACACTCAGAATTTACAGTGGCATCCCCTCCATTAAAAACGCTATTAACACCAGGGTTTCCAAGGGAGGGAGGAACACAGGGGTGGGGATAATCAGACCGTGCAATGGGGGGGAATGCAGGTGGGGGGGGGGGAGGTTTTGAGGAGGACAATACCTAACTGCATAGCGAATGAGTGGGTACCAGCGGGCGGGAGGACAGGAAACGAAACAGTGTGAGGGGGGGGGGGCGTGTGCAAGTGGTTGATGGGGGTGGCTGTGTACTATGTTACGCTGGGGTCATATACGGCGATTTACTCTTGTTTATTATTATATGTCCTTTAAGTATGCTGAATGAAATAAACAGACAAAAAAACTTATCAAAGCCTACATATTTACCAAAAAATAGCCTATAAAAGCCTATATATTAAATTGTACGACCTATTTTTTAATTGGATATCTGTGAGGCCTGCAACTACTTTTTCTATATTGAACAAATTTCCTCATTATCAATACATAAAATACCTAAAAAAAACTCTATCCACGGGATGTTTGGTGGGGTGGCGGGGGTTTTGGAGGGGGGGGGGGGGGAAGGAGTGCTTGGTAATGACCTTTCTGACGACCATTTACATTTATAGTTATGAACAAATATACTTCACAAGGTGTCTAATTTGTATTAACGTTGTGTAAATGATACTGGTGGCTGGTATTTTAGGTGGTTGGCTCATGGCCTATAATGTCTAAAGAAAACCCCATACTGCCACAGAATTGGTTCTTTTAGTTTGATTTGTTTGAAATGTGATGTTGCACCCAGTTTGGTACCCCTGCATCAAGCTATATAGAGCATGATATAACGAATTAGTTTTCCTAGTATATTGTTTTTTTAATGATAGTTCAATTAATTCTTAGGTATTGTATATGTGCAACAATTTAGTTAAAGACTGGGTTGAATTTCAACGTCTGGTAAGTTTAATATTGATTACTAGTAATTGTAGGTTTCCCATTTGCATTGCGTGTTCAATTCCTAATACTGCGTTCTGTTGTAATTTTAGGTAGAACTGCAGTTTTTGGGTGAATTATTATTTGTTGGTAAGTTTAAACCCCGCTAGCATTAATTTATAATGAGGCTTTGTAGTTGTAGTATAAAAACTATGCTATAATAGGATATTTTTGTAAGCCATCTTCTTTCTTAGGTGAATTGACAAAGTAGCAATGTAAGGTTGCCATCTGTAGAAATAGTTAATACTTCTTGGAAAATATCTGCTATCATGTCTTGGAAAATATCTGCTATCATGTCTTTTGCTAACCTATAAAAGAAAATAACTTTGTCCGCAGGATCCTTCGTGCCGCGATACTTATCCTCCACGAACAATTATGTTGGACTATATTTACTTTCGGGTTCCTCTTTATGTTTTGCATGAGTAAAGCTGAACTTGACTGCCCCACGTCGTCACGATGCCAGGTCACTTCTGTTGTGCACTTGATGGACGCAGTCAGGAACAGATCTGGAGAGGTCAGGTGATGTCAACCCTTATTGTCGATTATGCGAGTGTCAGAAGCTTGAGATCTGCAAGCTGGTTCGACAATGACGTATTCTTCAGTCCTGCGACAAGTTTTGAGGCATGGCTCTAGACACGTTCAAGCTTGCCACAGTCTTCAAAGTGCAACCTCAATGTCTGTCCTGAACACTCAATTATTAAGATACTGAGCACCTTACTGCGGTACAGTCAAATGAATGTATTTTGTGTAAGGTTCGTAAAAGTTGTCGGAATAATGGTCATTTGAATGTGGTCAGAAAAGTGCAAGTCATGGTCAAAGGATTTTTATAGTTAGAACTAGGGCGGTATCTGATCACCCTCGAACCAACTTTCATTCTTGATTAATGAAAACGTTCTTGGCAAATGCTTTCGCAATACATGGAGTGCTATATTTTTAACATGATAGCACATTTGTCTTGATAGGCAACGCCTTAGAAGAAAAATCATCTGCTGAAGGAGTGTGGAGAGAAGAAGTAGCAAAGCGTTTGCCGAAACTGAGAAAGTTGGATGGTAACTATACTTACGGCATAAAAAAATAAACTTCTTCTAGAGTAGTTTATTGTTGAATGGTAAGTAGGGCATAAAAAAAATAAACTTGGTTTAAAGGAGTTTATTGCAGAAATCAGGCACTTCACAAGCCAAATTTTATTTAGTAAAGGTGCTAATGCCACCACTAATTGCATTAAACATAGTATAAATTGCATTAATTTGTAGAAATTGTGTTAAATGTAGTATTAAACGAAAAAAAAAGGAAATATGAGATATGTGGATTTCTGTTAGCCCCCATACACACTCGCACGGTTGGCCTTCTCCAGCTTTGTGGACATGCGTGCCACCTGGTGATGTGCAAAGAGAGAGAGAGAGAGACAAGATGGCCTTCCGACATGTAGCATCTCCATGTCGTCTAGCCAAGTAAAGTGTTCTTTCGCAAAAGTTCTCCTGTCTCTTGTTTCGTGCTTGTCTGGGGTTGTTGGTCATCGGCAAGCCAGTGTATCCCAGCAAGAGTTGGGGCCAAACAGTCATGCAAAACACATGACAGAGCTTTTGACAGGTAACTGACGATCGGAAAAATAGCAATCACAAAGACAAGGGAAGACCTCGACTTCCACATGGCTCTACAAACAATCGAGGTGAGATCAAACCAGTGCAAAGTTTGGTTGGACCTATTTATGAACAAAAAGTGACGAACAGTGTGCCAAAAAGCAATTATGTCAATTACTCTGCAAAAAACAAGCCGGCAATCATGGGCAACCACATGCTGAAATACCGTACCTATGAGTTGAGATTCAAAACGAAAAACTGCACAAAGCCAATGTGTTCAATAATAACCAGCAAAGTCAAAACTCGAAAAAATTATGTAAACATTAAGGCTAGAAACAGCAAACCAAACATGAAACTATTTTCCGTGGAAGTAAAGCATTGTGCATTGTGCACAAAATTCCGACGCGCCGATCATGCTTGTTTGCATTTCAGTGCAGCACACAAACAGCGTAAGCAGGCGAGTACTACTTGCAAAACCTAGCATTTGCGATGCCATCTTAGTTTATCAATACATTTCGTCCACGTTTCGTTGGAAAAATAGCACGAACGCAGGTATGACCAACCAAATGCCAATAATTTGATTCGTTGATAATTAACCATTGACGGTGGAGCGATAGAGCATTTAGAAACTTCAGTCAAAATGCCACTGTTAGGGTTAGGAAATGAAACCAACATGCGGACAGCTACCACAGCTAGATGGCATCACTGAATGCGCCTATCGCATACAAACGCCGCTAACAAACCAAATTAAACAATAAGCTAATAAAGACAGACGCATATCGATTGCAAAGGGAATATAACAAAGAACACATTGAAGGGCTAACTGCTGAAAATACAGGTTGGAAGTTTAGAGCTATGCTGGTGAGTGACTTCAGCCAAGTGCAACCACACACGAGTTGAGATGCGCTGGCTTGCCCATGGCCACTCCAGACAAGCACGAAACGAGAGACGGGAGAACTTTTACGAACAATACTTTGCATGTCTAGAAGACATGGAGATGCTACATGTCGGGACGCAATTTTGTCTCTCTCGTCATCAGGTGGTGTGCGTGTCTACGAAGCTGGAGAAGGCCAACCATGTGAGTGTGCGTGGGGCCTTGTGTACCCTGCACTCTTGCATCAAATTAGTTCAGACAGTTTTTAAAGATGTAAATTTCAAATTTGATTTTTTTTTCCTTTTCACAGGTGCTCCCATTGTGCGTGAGGATGAAGATTAATAAGGTGTGCGCGCACCCTTGAAACTTCTTGAAAAATATTATGTTTTTATTTTTAAACAAAAGCGTTTGCTTTGTAAATATATGGTTCAAAATTTTGAAGCAACTTGTTGAATTCTTATGGTGTTGAACTTGGTAGAATTGAAAAACAGCAGATAAAGCTTAACGTGGAGTAGCATGAGTGGTAACTTTTTTGAGTGGTAACAACATACAGCCTGCCATATTTTGGTCCTAAGGATGATACAAGCTCTCGTGCTGCATTACTGAATATGTAGTTTTGGCGGACAGCGTAATCAACGTATAGTGTTGTAGAGTATGCCCAGGTCCATAGGCCGAGAGGTGGTCCAAATTTCGAAGGTCCAAAGTTTGACAAGAAAAGTGTCTCCAAGGTCAGTTTATGGACAAAAGTACCTCTCAAGGTATTGATATTAAAGACAAAATTTTCCTAACGTGTGTGAATCAACGGGGAAAAAATTGGAGCATGTTGCTTTAAATGAGGAAGCTTTTCTCCAATATAGCCACTTTTAGTTGTTTTGTACAAAACTGATTATTATTTTACTATCACAAAAATAATAAATTGAAGCAAGTTGCTGCTTTAAAATATGGAAGTTTTCCTAAATAATACGTTCAGTCAGATTGCATCAGGACTGTAGCCAGGCATTGAAGATTGAGGGGCGGTAAGTTAATATTTTGAACCTTACTGAATGATGGAACATTTTCATTTAACTATGGATTATTTTTACGTTTCGATAATCCATATTTAAAAAAAAGTTCAATATTCAATAAAGGTACAAACTATTACTTACCCCCTACCCCGGTCTTCACTGCCTGGCTACAGGCCACCTGTTATAGTTGACGTTTTGCCTTGGCCTACACATTGACCTTCTAGCCATTTCATGTATGTCAGCAAATTGCCATAAAATCTCCATTTGATCCTTGTCAAGTTTTGTTTCTTGTTGCGCTAGAAAATATACAATACACGTGAATTTTTGCCGTATGTTCTCGTAATGCTGTCTACATCCTAGAGTTTTTTTTTTAAGTTATTTGGTCCAGTCAGTTTGGCAACCCGAGTGCACATGCACGCACCCTTCCTATTAGAAGAGAGTGCCGCGAGAGCACTGCATCTTTTGTTCTCTAGCGGCCATGTTGAATGGTTGCTTCAGCCTTCTTCTTTTCATTTTCATTTCGCCGCCCGCTTCTGGATTCATGCCGTTTTACTGGTGCTTGTGCTCGGCACAAAAGACGCCATCCTTGGATTGGACTGAAGCTAGATTCTTTTATCTCCTGCCTTCTAGATTTCAAGCCCTTTTCGATGGGCCAGCACCCGGCACGAAAGACACCATCGACCTCCATTGACTGAAGCAGGCTTCTTTCGTCGCCTGCCTTCTGGATTTCAAGCCCTTTTCGTGGGACCTGCATCCAGCACGAAAGACGCCATCGACCTCCTTGGACTGAAGCAAGCTTCTTTCATCGCCCGCGTTCTAGTTATCTGCCTCTTTCGTGGCGCCTGCGCCCGGCACGAAAGACGCTTTCTTGAACTGAAACAAGCTTCTTTTCGTCGCCCACCTTTAAGATCTAAAGACTTTTTCGTGGCCCATACACTCGGCTCAAAAGACGCCTTCTTGACCTGAAGCTTTGCCGTTCATCTTTCGTCGGAGCCTTGCTAACACTGGTGTGGTGGCTTCTTTGAGCACTTTTCACCCTGGTTCGGCCACAAGTTGGCACAGTACATGACTCCACCTGTTGTTACTGCTTCATACGAACAGCACTTCCGTTCGTCCCGTCAGCCTTACCCTGCCAGAATGGGAGCGATGGGGCCCCAAGCCTCCGGGCTCAATCACCCGTCAGCTGGCCGATTGTCTTCTTTCATCGTTGGACCAGTCGAAGTCAGGGTGGCTCAATTTCAACTTCCCCGGTGAACGACATCCTTTTCAATCATCTAGACCGGGGGCGGCTGTTCGTCATCACCTGCAGATCAGCCATCGTTTTCGCCGACTGAGGATTTCCTGTTGCCTTCTCCTGAACTGCCAGCCCTTTTGTTAACCGTGCCCAACTGCTTCAATACGAAATATACTGCCTATCTTCCACAGGTTGAAGCAAACTTCTTTCGTTGCAGCAAGAACACCTGCCAGCCGCCATGCTCCCATCTTTTACGAAATGGGTTGTTTTGTCGACAAAGCGGACAAGACAACGTGGCTCCCTCCCTGTTGCTTTGCTTTTCCAGGGTCGTTCCACATTCTCTCACATCAGCCTGCTTATTTCGTCGGCTCAACAGTCTCAACCACCGCCGGTCTTCAACCAACTGTCCCGGCACGAAAAATAACGCCTGCCTCCACCGCACGCTGAAGCAAGCTTCTTTCATCAAAATGCGGCCCCAGCACGAAAGACATCTGAGTAGTGTTCTTCGTCGGATTAGCGGTATTTGGACAAGACCAATAATGGACGAGACTCAAATCAACTTAAATCAACTCAAATCAACTTAAATCAACTGATCCCTTTCCTTCCGAACTTTGGTAGCACGAAAGATGCTCAGCCCTGTCGCCACCAAGATGTCTTCTCTGGGATTCAGCGGTACTCGAACAAGACCTCAGTGCAGCGAAAGATGCCCACTCCTAGCTCAAGGCATGTTTATACTGTATCGACAGGGTTCGTCGCATGCAGCATGATAGGTTCCGGGGCTTCGCATCGGCACGTCGGTTGGAGATGCCAAGAGAGGCTCCCGCCCTTTGGACATTGGTCCCGGTGCGTCGGTGCGGTTCCGGTACTCCTTCTGCCTGC
>JAHWFP010018719.1:11530-24047 GCA_023313725.1 Lithobius niger
TCCGATAGTAGGAACCAATCTAAACAACGTCAATTCGGAAATTAGAATCGTAATCGAAAACCAGGATTTGTTCCTACACGTCGCGAATAGTTATCTTCTGATTAAAGGCAGGTTACTGAATGCCGACGGTTCTAGTTTTGCCGATGCGGATGTAGTGTCTCTTCAATAATGCTTCCATGTACCTGTTTTCCAGCATTAAATATCACTTGGGGGATAAGCTAGTGGATGAGTTAAATTACCCCGGTTATGGGGTAGGTCTCCTTACGTACGGTTCGACCGATCAAGTGTCGTTGCTGGGGAACTGCTGGGCGTTAGATGCGGCAGAATCTTCCGCGGTCAGTTTTAACGATAACATCGGATTCAAATTCCATCATCGTGAAGGAAACGACTCCTAAAGGAAGCTTCTCGTTCGCCATTCCTTTAAAACACTGCGTGAGATTTTTCGAAAATTATGACAAGGTGCTGTACGGTGCCAAGCATGTCATAACGTTGTCTAGGGCGAGCAATGACGACGCTGTATTCAGGGCATCTGCAACAGCCGTTGGGAAAGTCGAATTGAATAGCGTTTCGTGGCACGTACCGCACGTAACCACATCCGACGAGCAAAAACTCGGGCTTTTTAGCTACATAGAAGGTGGGATGAACGTGGACTTGAGTTCTAGGCACTGGCATATCGATAGTTGCGAACTTCCTCAGAGCATTAGTTTCACGTGGCGCGTGCTTACTACTTCGGCCGTTAAAAAACCGAGGTGGGTTATTCTAGCTCTTCAGACTGATAGAAAAGATGCACAAACTAAAAATCCAGCCGTATTCGATCACTGCAGTCTTCAAGATGCTCACGTAACTTTAAATTCTGAATGTTACCCGTTCTTGGACTTGAACGTAAATTACGCTACTGGAGAATACTCGATCCTGTATAGAATGGCTCAAGAGTTTAGATGCGCTTTGCACAATGTCGGGGACTTGTGTGTCGATTCGGTGCAGTTCAAAAAGACGTATCCTCTAGTAGTTTTGAATTGTTCCAAACAATCTGAGAGACTTCAGTCCGGCATAGTCGACGTACAAGCGACTCCAGCTGACACGACGTGCCACACGCTGTTGATCGGTGATAGAAAAATGAGTTTGAAATTGGATAAAGGCAAAGTCGAAGTGATTTATTAAAAAAGGGAGATGGCGAAACAAAAACCAAAAATAAGTAAAATCGGAAAAAAACGGAGCGGGGTGAAAAGAAAAAAGCTCGCGAAACGAGGTGGGTTTTTACCATTATTGGCATTGCTGGGACCCATCTTAGGCGGTGTAGGTGGTCTAGCCGGAGGTGCCGCCAGTATCGCCGCTGCAGTTAAAAAGAGCCAGAACGATGCTAAAGTAATGGAAGAAATGGTGAGATATAACAAGAAGAGGAGGGTTCGGGGTTGAAACGTAAAAAGAAAAAAAAACGAATCGTGGCAGAGGGCTCTTTCTAAGGCCAGTGAAGGTTTGATCGATTTTACTAAACCGTTAACGAATCTCGATTTAAACAGATTAGTCAAAGTTTTGAAAATTCCTAAATACAAACGTACTTTTAGCAAGGATCATTTACCGCTAAAACCTAAGCCTCGTGGGGAATGCGGTATCGTTAATCTCGAAAATTTTCACGATGGAAACGGAAGTCATTGGGTGGCTTACTCGACAGTTACTGACATACCCTGTTATTTCGACAGTTTCGGCAACCTCGAACCACCGACATCCATTTCGGAGT
Organism: Lithobius niger; assembly: GCA_023313725.1. NCBI lineage: Eukaryota > Metazoa > Arthropoda > Chilopoda > Lithobiomorpha > Lithobiidae > Lithobius > Lithobius niger. The sequence continues at coordinate 13,269 of JAHWFP010018719.1, forward strand.
ATTTGGGCCCCGTTAAATACAATTGCGACAGGGTGCAAAATTTTAATCAAACATTGTGCGGTCATTTCTATTTATTTTTTCTAAGTTTGTGCAAGGGATATGATTACGAAGATATTTTAAGACGGTTGGCTTTTTAACTCGGTTATCCCCATTGTTCTTCGTATGGATTGGTATATGCTCTCTGCTTTGACCATGTTGTACAACGAGTCTTGGTTAGGTATATATCCATCTGGTAATCTTTATCCTCCGTGCTTGCCGTATAAGCCATTTATGTGGCCATCGCGCACGATGATCGGTATTTCCGTTGATGGTTGGAGAAGTCTCTCGGAACCGAGATAAACTTGAAATTCTTTGTCTTTGGATACACTTTCCGACAAATCAAAAAACTTAGTTATTAAACACCGTATCTTTATAGCTGGAGGGTCTGAACTAGATATATAGTCTCCGCTACTTTCTATACTCATTTCCAGGATATACCAACCGGATGTTGATAAGTAGTATTGGCGAGGATAGTTATTGTTACACGTGAAAAGGTGACCTTTAGGGTAAGGACTAGTTCCGCGAAAAGTAACTATACAGTCGATACGTGGCTTTATATATCTTTCCATCACAAAACCGACGTTTTCAAAATGATTTTTGGCTTCCTCCGCGTCTGGTGGGAGTTTTTTTTCTACGTTTAAAGAAACCATTCGACTATCGACATAACCCTTAGTAGCCACATTGTTTTCTGCGGTTGGCGGTAGCGTTGATTTGATTCGTCTATTTTTTGCATCTAGTACCCCATCATCGTCCTCATTCAACGCTGTTTTAAGTTTGCCTGTTTCTAATTCGTTTATATCGAGAAGCTTCGCGTCGACGTATTCTTTATTCGCTGCATCTTTAGATTGTATGGGAGATGCGAGATTCTTGATTTGTCTCTGTTGTGCTTCGAGTACCCAACGCTCACCCTCATCCTCGTTCTACGCCGTGTGAAGTGTATCTATGCGGTACCCTTCTCTAATAATCTCGAAGAAAAATTCTCTAGTAACAGCTTTTGATGGTTTTTCAGGGTTCATAAGGTTACCGATTCGTTAATTTTTTGCGTCGAATATTTCGCGAGAGTCCATAATCAAGGCATTGTCAAGTTTCTAATTCGCTTATACCGAGAAGCTTCATATCAACGTATTCTTTATTCTCGGCATCCTTAGATTGTGCGGGGGATGCGAGGTCCTTGAGTCGCTTATTTTTTGCATCGAGCATTCCATCGGAACCTTCCTTCAAAGCGTAACCGAGTTTGGTTTCCACTTCGTTTATAACGACAAGCTTCGCGTCGGCGTATTCTTTATTCGCCGCATCTTTATATTGTGCGGGAGATGCCAGATCTTTGATTCGTCTATTTTTTGCATCGAGTTGACCATCAGCACTTTCCTCCAACGTAGTTTTTAAATTTTTTACATCTGTCAACTGAGAATCTTCGGGACCTACACCAGCAGCGAGATTAGTTAAGCGATTTATTCACATGTCCGATACAGTTTTTGAATCGACGTAATCCTTAGTCGCCGCATCCTTAGATTGTGAAGGAGTTTCAAGATCTTTAATACGTTTCTTTTCAGCGTTAAAATGTTCATCCGCATCTTTCTTCAATCCTACGTCGGCTTTAAATTGTTTTACTTCGTTTTCTAATTCGGTAAATTGGGAATAAATTACGACATCTTCGGGTCTGTAGCAGCTCCGACTTTAGTCGGTCGCTTATTCTGCATGTCGTAATCATGGTTCAGGTCCAATATAAATCCTATACCCGGAACTCCTTTCACATCTCTTTGCGTTCGTTTCAAAGATTGTCCAAATTTATTAACCGGCATTTTGACGATTTTTTTTTATATATAAACAAAACGAATAAGAAATGTCTCATTCTACCTGGTATGGAAATCTTTCGAGTCTGTTGCAATCAAATTCTCTAGAAGTTAAGACAGTAAATGCGACGAATTTAAAAAATGTAGTAAAGTACGTCTTATCTCCTTCCGTAGAATTCGAGGATTTAAAAGGAATAGGTTCTCCCATTTTGAACAAAGATTCCAGGTGCAAGGGATGGATTTCTCCGTCGACTCCCGAATCTCAAATCGTGATGAAAAATCTTAAACGATACATCTGTAAAAAATTAGAAATTGAAACCGACGAGCAGAAACCCGTTTCTTTGACGATGTTCAGTTACCCCAATTACTCGCACACAGCTTCCACCTGCTACCCATTTTGCCAAAAGGCCGACGGTGAGTCGGATAAACCGCTATGTCTCAGAATGTGGGTGTACAACAACATCCACAAAACTAAAGTAAAACTTAACAAAAATGTTATAGAAAAACCGTGGTTTAACTTGGCTCCGTGCGAAAGTATGTCCTTGTCGGAAGTTAGTGGTAAAATTAACTCCGTGTACATCAGCAACGACGCTCCCAGAACCGTACAATTTTGGTGTAACGTAGATTACGGAGTCGTCGAATCTAATACATTCAACGAAAAGTTTTCGGACAAAGACTTTTATGAGTTTGATTTCTGAATAAGAAAAAACAATGGATATTCAAAATTACAATTTTTTCGTGTCGATCAAGAAACCCAAAAATCACCCATTTCTACCTTCAAACATCAGATGCCTGATTATAGGACCGGCAAACTGCGGAAAGACGAACTTACTGTTTAATTTTATCTGTAAGGAAGGATGGTTGGATTACGACAGGTTGTACGTTTACAGCAAAACTGTGTCAAGCGAAATACCGAGCTTTACAGTCTATATTTTCCGAAATTGAGGAAACCGTAGGGTGGGAGATCGCGAGTTTTCACGACTCTCAAAACGATTTAATTCCTCCCGAGGAGTTGGACACCAAGTTTCGTAATCTCGTGGTTTTTGACGATGTTCTTTTAGACAAACAAAAAAACATAGAACGTTACTTCGCTCAAGGCCATCATTCTAACGCTGACGTTTTTTATTGCAGTCAGTCTTACACCAGAATTCCCAAACAAGTGGTTAGAGATAACGCCAATTTTTTATTCGTATTTCCTGTGGACGATTTAAACCTGAAACATTTGTACGAAAATCACGTCGGTCCTGACATGGATTTTCCGGAGTTTAAAACGTTGTGTAGAACGTGTTGGGACGATCCGTACGGGTTTTTATCGATCAACAAAACGTTAAACGAGGGACGTTATAAACGTACGTTTTCGTTCGATGATAAAAACAAACGAAAGAAAAAAAGATAACATGGAAAAGAAACGTGAAATAGTAAATCTCAAAAGACGTTTACGGGAAAAATTGTTGAATAAACGTTTGGACGAAAGAGATCAAGAAGAATCTTTACAAGAATTTTTTAAACCCGTCGTTAGTACTTTGAAACCTACCGTTGTTAATCCACCACCACCCGTAGTGAGTCCTGCGAAACGTATTGCCGGTTTTCCAAAGAGAAAACTACTAAAACGTATACGAATTATTACTCCCATAAAAAAAACGTGTAAATTCAAGGATGAAGATGATAAAGAGTGGGAAACCACGGTGAACGAGACGGAGAAGTTTGAATCGCCGAAACCTTCCGTCGAGCATTCAACTCCGATAGCGCGAGATCCCAATCTTTCCGAATACTCGACTCCAGCTACGCGAACCGAATATGCATCTATCAGTACGGGTTTGAAAGTCACCCCCACACTTTCGGAAATACAAAACAGATGCGTGTCGACGCCTCCAGAACTTCCAAATTTCCCAATCCTCAGATGTTTGGATAGTCTGTTACCTTGCCAAGTCATAGGCCAAACGGCAAAATATTTCCTGATGAAATTTTTGCAAAATCTCAAAGAGACCATTCCTGTCTTCGGACTCCAATACGTCATGAAAACTGGAGAAATGAGCATCGCTAATAAACCCGTAAAAATATTCGAGAACGACATAGTGGTCGGTGGTAATTAGTACGCGGGAACATGAGGACTTTGGAGTTTGCTGGTTTTTAAGGATTTGAAGGAGCCGTCGTACGCTCCCGAAGTCAAAGCGAGTTACGCTTCTCTTTTAAAAAACACGCACGCTATCTATCAAAACAACGATCCGGGCACTCGAAAACCTAAGTCGAATCGTAGTGCCAAGTACGTGTCGATAATCGGTCCTATCTGGGAGGACATGAAAACGAAGAAAAAGGGAACTGGTATGGTAAAAAAAACCGGGAGCAGGGTGGATTACAGGTACTACGACGATCCTAACGATCTGGTCGAAAGACTGAGACTTTAGTACGGGTCAACCCAAGCGGGTCACGACGGTCACAGGAACGTAGTGATAAAAATTTTATCGGAATTGGAACAACGAAGGGTCATCACCGCTAGAGAAAAAAAGAACGCTTATCAGAATTTAGGTTTACGATAAAAAAAATTTGTATGATAAAAAAAGAGGCCAAGATGAAGAATTGCGTGAAATGTAAACGATCCACACCTAACCGGCCCGAACCTCCTACAGACAAATACAGTCTACTTTTGCGAAGTGTGCGGAACGAAAAGAGCTTCCTTCATCAAGTTTGGGAAAGGAATCGTAAATAAAATCGTAGACCATTTACCGGTAGAAGTACATTTACCCAGATATCAATATTGCGGACCAGGAACAAAACTAAATCAGAGATTAGCTAGAGGGGATCCTGGAATAAATAAACTGGATGAGGCGTGTAAAGAACACGACATCGCCTACTCAAAAAGCTCAAATTTAAGCGAACGGCACGTCGCCGATAAAATTCTTATATCTAAAGCTCAAAAAGTACGTAAGGATCCTTCGACCTCTTGGAGAGAAAAATTAGCTGCTGCGATTGTTAAAAAAATCATGGGGATGAAGCTCAAGTTTGGAATGGGAAGAAAAAAAAACGAAATGGATCAACTCGTAAATGAACTCCACTAACCGACGCGGAAACATTATCCGAGGCGGAAAGTGATTGTGCGGAGTCTGAATGATCTATGGCAAGCGGACTTAATGGAAATGATACCTTACTGTAACGTTAATAAAGGATTTAACTACCTACTGACTTGCATTAACGTAATCTCCAAGTTTTCTTGGGCCATTCCCCTTAAATCAAAATCCGGTATAGTCGTTACGGAAGCCTTCAAAAAGATACTCGAAGGAACAACACCCCCTAAAAATTTACGAGTTGATTTAGGCAGTGAATTCTACAATAAAAACTTTAAAGCACTCCTTAAGCGTCACAACATCAACTTGTACTCTACCCACTCTGAGAAGAAAGCGAGTGTTGCAGAACGTTTCAACAGAACGCTGAAAACTCGCATGTAGAAACAATTAACCAAGCAGGGGAACTACCAATGGATAACATTATTGATGAGTTAGTTTCACGGTACAATGACACGGTTCACTCCACAACTAAATTAAAACCGAGGGAAGTAACCAGACGTCACGAATCGTCACTGAAAATTAAACCAAAACAATCGTTGAAAAAAACCCAAATTTGTTGTAGGAAACAGTCAAACTTTTTAAAGTTAAGAAAATTTGTGATTAAGGTTATTTACAAAATTTTACTAACAAAGTTTTCACAATCCGTAAAGTCCAAAAAACCGAACCTGTTACTTATCTATTAAAAGACGAATTGAACGAACCGGTGCTCGGAGTACGAACAAGAAATTCAAAAAACTCTCGTCCCCGATTTATTTTTAGTGGAGAAAGTATTAAGACGAAAGAAAGGTATAGATGGGAAAATGCTCTACTTCGTTAAGTGGAAGGGATATGATTCAAAATTTAATAGCTGGACTGATAACATTAGCAGTTTATCTTTTTAAATACTTTCTACTTGATTTTTAAGTACAACAGATCATATTAGCAGTTCGTCTGAATATTAATTTTCTTCTTTTAGCGGCGGCCATTTTCTCCAACCGAGATTTTCTCTGTTCGACAGTTTCCGTCGCACGTTTCTCCAACCTAGCTTTTCTCTGTTCGACAGTTTCTATCGCACGTTTGTTACGAGCAGCCGCGGCTCTTTTCCTCTTATTAGCCACTATTTTTTCTTCTTCGCTTCGTTTTGGTATTTCAGTGGCTGATGCGTCTTCCTCCTCATTTCTCCAGCGAAGGTTGCTCTTCAGCTTCTTCATCCTCCATCGGATCGATTATACCGTCTATAAAATCATGCGCTATACCCGTTCTGTAGTGACCGTGCGCTAACGTATTTATTCCATCATCCAACACGAATCTCTTATCGTCGTAAGGAGATACGGGAGATTTTGAAATTTCAACCGTAGCGAGCTGATGATCCTTAGTTTGAATGCTCATCCACGTGGCTTTCGACGATGTTTTAGAAAATAGGGTTTTTTTTAGTCTTCGTGACTGAGACTTTTTTGGATAAACGCTTTACTAATCTCTTTAGCCTTTCTAATACTCTCTTCCCCTACTAAAACTGAGTACATTTTTGCTTTCAAGCCTACAAATTCTTTCACCGGGATGCCTGCCGTCTCATCTTTCATTTTTCCCAGGACTTGTTTGTTTTTAATACTATACAGAGGATGTGATGGATCATAATTGTTGGTATCGAATCTATCTGACCCAATTTCCATGTCCCGGTAAAAATCTTCAGTCTTTACCTCATAGAACAGACTGTCGGTATCCGTGAAAAATAAACGCGCTCGGTCTCCATATTTTGGACGCATGAACTTGTAGAGAAATTCATACATTGTGAGTTTGGAAAGTTCGAGGATGCAAAAACCGGAGTAAGTCGGTAAGTCGCACTTGATGTTACGAAGTCTCAAGTTTACTTGTATGAGATTTTCGTTGAGGATCTTGAATGAATCCGCGTGTGGCAGAGTGCTGTACTTGACAGATTTTTTTTGGATTATCGGACAACTTCAGGGATAAACGCCCGATTTGTTTTCCATCGTTTTTCCAAACATCGAATTATTTTTCAGTTTGAAAAAGTCTTTTTCGAACGTCGTCGTTGCGAGTTGACACTTCTTGGTGTTAAATTCTATGTAAGATTTTAGCCATTGCTTCTGACGAAATTTTAGAATTCTGTGAATACTTTCAAAATTAAACTGTGCTTCAAGTAGAATTGTAAATTCCTGTAATGAACTACCTAGTTTTTCTTCGGGAGCAGATTTGTTGTCAGTTTGGAAGTAGAAACGTTGTTTCCTGCCATTTCTTTCATAAAGGGAGACACGAGTTTTGGCATTATTTTAAACTTTTCCGGCGCTAAAGGATAATCGTTGTGATCGTCGTGTAGCTCGGGCAGATAGTCCAAGTCCACTTTCAATATATAGCCGTATTCCGAATCTATTTAGACCGATGCCAAGCGAAATTCAAGAATTTCTTTCCTCGTCAGCCAGCTGAATCGATCGTAGGGAAGGAATTCCGTCATGGCTAGCCCGTATAAGTTGTTGATATCCAAATCGACTAGATACAGACTAAATACAGACTAAATTTTCATCATAAGTATCTGGTAGATATTTGTTATTGGCGATCGAATGCCTTTTCGACACAAAAGTTGTTCTACCTCTGATACCGGAAGTTATAAAAGTTATGCTTTCCTCCGTACGTAAACAGTTCTAGTTCGGCTTTGTTTTTTTTTCAACGCGGCTGCCCAACTTAAACCCTGGTGTGGATACGTAGTAGCAAGGATCTATGCCGTCGTTGACCGAGCAAGTTTCCCTGAAAGTCTGAAAAATGTCGGCTAGAAGATACAAGTCGATCATCTGATATACGAGATGGTAATTTTTAAAAACCTTTTCCTTCAGCAACTTCCAAACTGACGTTGCGTGATCGTACTCCGTGTCGGTGATGCCTTCACCTCGTAGAGAGGAGAAGAATGCCGCTTTAGGAGATAATTCCTGGTCCTCAAACACATCCATAGACTGCACGTACTCGTACGGGTAGTGGCCTTATTGCATCAATAAATCCAAGATTTCTTCCTTTTTCGCTTCTGGCTCGAACCAGTCTACCGAATCGAGAGCAGTTTTTAAGATGGGGAAGGGTCGATTTTTCTTGTGGTTTTTAGCCAAAGTTTCGAGCGAGGAAGATAGGAAACTATAACTGCCTAAAAACCGCAACCTTACCGAAAGGTACTTTCCACCGAAGGAAAAGTACCGCGTAATGGTCATACTCATGAAACGCTCGGTGTTTCTAGCAAGAACGTCTACTCCCGAAGGGAAGTTTTCTGTCGCAGAAATCAGTAGATGCATATCGTAACCTTCCAAGTTATGGAAGACGACCGGGATAGTATTTATTGTCCCTCCAGATTGCATTTTATGTGAGAAGCACCTCTGAACTTCCTCGTGAAGTGGCAGTGATCTCTCACTTTATTGGAGATGATGACTTTGTTGCAGTATTTATCAAGTATCGGTTTTCGAGAACTGAATTTCATCGTCGGCAGTCATCAGATGTTTCAGTCGTGAGATAATCGAGGCAAACTTTTGAATTTCGCTATTCATACATTCGTAAAACTTATCCACCGCGTCCTCGCCGAGGTAGAATTTTGGACTCACGATTTCATTTTCTGGACCAACAACGACGTAGCCAAAACTAGTAGGCGAATGCAAACTGACTTTAAACGAACTCGAGGATGTATCGGTGCTACTGTTTGCACGGGTCTGAGCATACATTCGAAATCTGCATAAATTACCCAAGGATGAGGCTTGCGTCTATCGTAGTGTAGGAATTATAACGTGTTAGTGCCGGTTGGTAAGAAAGTAAGTACTTGCGCCCTATTCAATCTCACACATTTGCTGGTGTGCTCCATCATGAATTGTTCTTTACCAAAGGCAATGAAGCAGTTAAGACAGTAAAATTTCCTGTTACTTCCAACACCTTGAAATCGGAGTACCCTATCAATATCGAGGATGGCACAGTAATGAGTATTTCCTTTTATGTCGGCTATTAGTAGCAGGTAAATTAGTTCTCCTTCCATATTTTTGTTCACTCTCACCGGGTGTAACCCTATCGATCCCTTGTAAGAAATTACGTTAATGGACAAATTGTTGACTCATTCGAAAAAAATCAATTTGCCGTAGACTCACGGAGAACGTCAACATGGAATGGTCTACGGTATTCAAAAATGGTTCGTAATATTTAACTTCGGTTTCGTAGCACTTCATTTTAGTGGCTAAAACGGAATATAGAAAGCACTTTTCGTCAGAATTTTCCACATTCACTATAACTTTGCTTTTCTTGTGTAATGCCTTCGGCAAGGGTAACAAAGAACTAGGGCAAAATGGATTGATTTTTGCCACTTTTACGGTTATACCCCAAACTTTCAAAAAGCACCAACCACTACCTTTTTCTTCGAAAGTTTCGACTGACTGTTGTATTTTTTTGCAAGCAACCTCTAAGATTTCCGACACATCAGATTCATTGTAAATAGCTGTATAGAGGGACCAGAAATAGGCTCGCACGATGTTGGAATCCCTGGTAAAATCTGCCTCTAAACACAGTTGAAATTTACAATCGGTCAGTTGATCCAAGCAAGTTGATAAATATTTAAGCGGCCAATGCAGTAGATTGAGCGCTCGAGATGAATCGAGACACTCAATTTTACGGAAATAAATTCGATGCGTATCATCGTGCACCAACTTGCACCTTACTTCACCTTCAATATCTTTCAACTCGTTTTCGAAGAGTAAACACTGGTTGAAGATCGGATCGATGGTTGGGAAGATGATGGATCAAATCTTGCTGAGTTGCGTAGACCTTTCCACAGTATGCACACGTAAACAATGATTCCGAATTCATTTTCTTTTTCTTGAAAGAAAAATTGTTCATTCCTTTTATTATTATTCTTTTATTATATACGAAATAATTTTCCCAAAAAAAAACACGAGGAAAAAATGAGGAGATAAATTGGAGTTCCTAAAAAAAGACGAATTAGAATTTAGCAGATACACTTTTAAAAAAATGAATATTCCTTACATAGGACTAACAAAATAAATGGAAATTTTTTACATTTTTTTTTCTGGACCCTACATGGGGAGTTACTACAACCCAAGCGGGGAGTTACTACCAACCCATAAAGGGGAGTTACTACCACTCGTGAGGGGAGCCAGTAGTGGAGATTCCCTACTCATAATGTGCATGTAGCCCTGCCCAACTGCACCAGGGTTGGGATGCCGTGTGTTCGAGTCCAGAACTGCATCTGGACTGAATTTTCCTCGTCTGATCTCGCTTTATATAGGGCCCTCCTCAAAAAAAAATTTATTTTGGGACTGCACCAATTTTTTTTATTTTAGAAACAGTACCAATTTTTTTATTTTTTGGAACTGCGCCAACTTTTCTATTTTTGGAACTATGCCAAATTTATTGGTGTGATGCATCATGGGAAATATTTTCCCTATATAAGGAAAAATCCGACGTAGGAAATTCAGTCCAGGTACAGTTCTGGACTTAAACACACGGCCTCACAGCCTTGGTGCAGTTGGGCAGGGCTATATGCGCCATATTAGAAGTTGCACATATGATATGGTGCATGTAGCCCTGCCCAACTGCACCAAGGCTGTGAGGCCATGTGTTTAAGTTCTCGAATTTTGTTTTGACACTTAACTCACTGGACTGACCGTAACGGTTATGGGTGTAAATTTTAAAAAATGTACTTTAAAAATCAACTATAACTCTCAATACATCAGAGTTTGGTTCAAAACACTCTCCACTAATAATAACAATTGATTGTTTAAAGGTTTTTCAATATCACCTAAACTCATCGCGTCACTAAGACTAATATCCTTAATATCACACAAAACACAAACTTAGTACAATTCCAATGATTGATGTCATAACAGGAAGTGATGTCATAACAGGAAGTGATGTCATAA
>JAHWFP010018719.1:24057-43750 GCA_023313725.1 Lithobius niger
GATGTCATAACAGGAAGTGATGTCATAACAGGAAGTGATGTCATAACGAAGTGATGTCAGGAAGTAAGTAGTAGGAAAATGCGATTTGGCAGACTCAGAGGACAGACAGACAAGATGGCCGCCCCCATGTAAAGCGGAAGTGCCACCATTTTGAATGACGTCACATCCTGTTGGAAGCGGAACCGGAAATGCCTCCATCTTAGCCCGAAACCTGAATTGCCGCCATTTTTTCCCAGGTACCGAAATTATTTAAAATGCCCATAACTCGATAACCGTTGGTCCTAGAGCAAAGCAGTGTGAAATTTGACCCCCATGCATGATACCCCGCCCGCATTTCGCCTCACCTATCAGTTGGCCCGGTCAAAAACCGTTCGGTATTTAACTTTCCTGGGCCGTGCTCTACGTGTAGCCCACCCCAGAAATCGGGTACCTCGAATTTAGGCAAGTTGGCCCACCCTGTTAACTCGAGAACTGTCGGTCTTAGAGCGAAACGGTTTGGGATGTTGGTTCCCCAGGCTGTACCCTACGCATGATCCTCTCCTCAAAAAAAGAAAAAAGACACTTTCCCACCATCCTCCACATCACGAAAAAAAGTAGCAAAAGGCACCCTCCTCCATATTGATGAAAACCGGAAGGGACGTCCCAACTTTCATCACATGACCGGAAGTGATGTCATTACCCCCATTTTGATCATGTGATCGGAAGTATCGTCATAGAAGATAGCAAAAGCACTTTCCCACCCACCTCCATATTGATGAAGAATGAAAAAAGGTAGCAAAAGGCACTTTTCCATCCTCCTCCAGATTGACGAAAAATCCAGAACTGACGCCCCCACTTTAAATCATGTGATCTGAAGTGACATCATAGGAGGAATCAAAAAGTACTTTCCCACCGTCCTCCAGATCGACGAAAGCCGGAAAACAGATAGTAAAAAGCACTTTTCCACCATCCTCCAGATTGACGAAAAATGGAAGTGACACCCCACTTTTCAACATGATCGGAAGTGCATCATTACCCCCACTTTTATCAAGTGACCGGAAGTGGGGGGTATATATGTGTAACCGAATATCGTATTATACCACTACTCATGGCGACCGAAATTTCTGTAAAAATCTACTAGTAGGCATCACGGCCGTCAGATTACTCAACAATAAGCAAAGCATTATTAACTTAAAGTGTGCCGTAAAAAGGGGGATATATGATTGAATTTTCACTTGTTAAAATGAACACGGATAAAAATTGATGATTTTTAATTAAAATAATAAAATGTACAATTGAGAAAATTCCATCTGTTTAGGTGCTGTTGTGCTTTACGTTTTAAATATATGATAGGTAAAGCACAACAGCACCTATACAGATGGAATTTTTTCAATTGTACATTTTATTATTTCAATTAAAAATCATCAATTTTTATCGGTGTTCATTTTAACAAGTGAAAATTCAATCATATATCCCCCTTTTTGCGGCACACTTGACATTTTTGTTTGTAAGGTACTGGACCTGGTTTTTTTTTTTCGTTATAATTTAATAATGCTTCGCTTATTGTTGAGTAATCTGACGGCCGTGATGCCTATTATTCAAATTTTTTACGGAAATTTCGGTCGCCAAGCCTGCGCAAAATTTCAGCTATTTTTCGTATTTTCGATTAATTGTTGAATTCGTCTTAAGTTGCCAAGAAACCAAATGGAATCTGTCGGACCAAAAATGATCGTTTTGCATAAAAAAAATGTGGAATGGCTTCTCCTTTAGGGAGGAGAAGCAAAAATGGTTCCTTGGCTTTCTGAGATACCGGAACAATCATTTTTTTGTCATAATTAACTTTGACCTTCTGATTTTATTTTTTATCTGAATACAGCTTAAAATTATGTTACTCTTGCTATGTGTAAAACGTGTGGGTTGGGGGGGGGTGGGGGGGAATGGCATTTTAAATCAACTAGCAGATTGGCAGCGCAACACGTCTCTTGCCTCACGGCTCCACCCTCAGCTAACTTGGAGACGGGCTGACCGGCCCCCATTCGATAGTATGGGGGAATGGAGAGAATGGTTAATAGTTCGTCTTGAAAGAAATTACATCTTTCTCCGAGCCAAACCACCTTGTCAAAAGCCTTTGGAAAATTTGGACTTCTTTTAGCATTGTGAAGCCTAGCAGAGATCCCAAAACGTGACGTAACGCAGCTAAAACTAAGTATTAAAAAAAATTAAGCTAGGTTTAAAAAATGTGACAACGGATTATTGTACCTAGAGATTGTTTACATCAAAGTAAAATAATTATTTACAACCATCATTTCAAATGCGCTGTCAAATAAAGGACAAATATCATCGAGTTTTGGCTCAATTCATGCTGAACTTAGGAAAGTTAGCCTAGTTCATTTTGACTAAGATCCAGGCCTAACTTTGGCAAGGACCCCCCAGTAAAGATAATAGCATTAGCTAAGAGTGCTTTAACTTGTGTAAGGAAATAATTAATGGCTTAATTAATATACATGACAGAAACAATACAATTAATTAATTGGATTCATATTTGCATAATATCATACATTTATTAAAATGCATGAGCCGAGTATTTATTCGGATAGATCAAAACGACAGATAGCAATTATAATTGGGAGTCCTCTTCAAAGGTGACCGAGAGGCGGCAAGATCATTTGAGACTGAACAAGTGTAATTACACCTATTGTTAGTTTAAAGGATGGCATTACCAGCTGACATTATTTACGACAGTTTTGTAGAACCTAAATCACTTTCTAAAAGTAGATTTCATTACGATAAGATCGTCGCTCGTGATCGATCACTTCGTGGAATAACAATAAATCCCTCCCACACGGGATGGCGGCATATACCTTCAAAGCGCCGCATACAGGAACATTTAATGAACCCAAAAGCAACAATAGAATGATTGACATGCGTAAAGGTCTTATTTGGCAATAATGGCCCAAGCTGTCCAAATGTTACTATATTTAGCATTTCAATAATAAATCAATACTACAGTGGATCGATCATGGCCGATAACGCCACAGTATTTAAACCGATCTTCGGAAGGCATGAAATCAGTTGATCATCAGCCGCCCAACAGTTGCCAAATTCCGAAGGCCCCGATTCATAGTACGCCAGGCCAGGAGCCGTGCCGAGTTGGGGCTTAGCTTCACCGCCGAGCTAAGCCGGGTGCCGATAGCCTCACTCAAGCTTCTATTATAGAGCTAAGTATTCTGATTCATTAGCAATAGCTATGATTGTTTATGCTTAACTAGTACCGATCCGTACGCTACTAAATTAACCCGAGATTCCTTTAATTAAATTAAAAATATCATAATGATTAGGTTTACCGCTAGACTTAATCCATAATGCCATTCGTTCGACTCATTGCCGATAACTGTAATCGATACAATCAAATCGTAACAATCTGTCATTGATTTAATTGGCCATATTGGGGGGTCAATATTGTGTACGCCGGAGTGTCGATTAAAGGCCCAGCATAATTGGCCTCTTATTATGTAGCCTACCTATTTTTATACATAATTAGTGTTTTATACAATTGCTTGCCCTTGTCCCATCCTAGATAATAATGTTTGTTCTGGTCAAATCGTCACTGGAATAGAACATTACAATGGTATCATAAGTGTGATTCAATTCCCTCTATTGCCCCGGAAGGAAAAATATCAATAATTTAAGAGCATTCAGTTGTATTTTATAGAAAATACCGCCATTTTCCGCACTTCAGTCTTTAAAAAGCTTAAATTTAGCGTTAAAATTTCGGTCTGATTTTTTCTCGTTAGTTAACAACAATAGTTGGTTTGATTATAAACGGGAATTCTACAATCAAAAGTACGAGAAAATTTAGTAGCCTATTTACGAAAATAGAGCTGGTTAAGCTTTGTTGGAAAATAACATTGTTGATTTGCTTATATATTGCAATTTTTTATGAAAATAGTTGGTAGACATGTTTAATGCTATAAAATATGTTCAACTGTATTTTCTTGTGTGCATTTAAAGTGTATTTGCTTTGAATTTTCCACAATAATAGGAAAATTTAAATTGATTTGGGTTAAACTTATAGGCCTAAATTGAGTTCAATGCCTTTGGTTTATTAGTCACTACAGTGCTAATTTTGTGTGAAACTGGTCGTGGTTACTCTCAAAATAACCACCATCAAATTATTGCCGACTTCAGGTGTTAAAATTTGGGAAAATTTCCTTATTTTCCATTTTAAAGGGAAAATTCATCATTTTGGTGCAAAGTTGTACAAAATTTTCAAAGTGCTTAAAACTTAAGACTTGTGTTACAAATAAGTTTAAATTTACTATAAGCTTTAAATAATTGCTTAAAATCTAGTTAAATAATGCCTAGAACTAGAAGTAATCGTGCTAAAGGCACAGTTCAAGTCTCTTGGAGAGGCAGACAAATTAGAAGGCCAGTAAATCGCTAATATTTTGTGGAATTCACAGACGCTTCAGTCAGTACTACTAATTTAGACAATACTAATACTACTCAAAATGAATCGGATACAGAATCAGAGTATTCTGATACCATCGACGAGATCGATGATGCAGTAAATTTGCGTCCTCCCAAACGAGTTCAATCTTGCTCAGCTAATCGCTCTGCTCAGAATAAAGGTAACACTGGAGACCGGGTTAGATCTAGATCTCTACATAATAAACGGACAATTCCGACACCTTTAAATTCCCAAGTACCACTTAGTACTCAAGTACCAATAAATAATCAAGTGCCACCCAATAATCAGGTGCACGCTAACCAAAATGCATCATTAAGCCAAAGCTTGCCACTAAATCAAATCGTGCCACTAAATCATAATGTGCCACTAAATCAAACTACGCCACTAACCCAAACAGTGCCGTTAAACTTAGTAACGCCACAGCACAATCGGGTAACACCAATCTGAACACCAACTATGCCTACCTTGTAAATGCAAATAAGCACTCAAACACCGCTTAACATTCAAGTGCCAACAAATTCGCAAATACCGAATCATTCCCATGTTCCCATTACTCCAAATGTAGTAATAAATCCCCAAATTTCAAATGCAAATCAAACACCACTAAATATAACCCCAAACCATAGTAGCTGACAACAGGGTGATTTGATGGATGAATCTCGCCTTCAAAAGATTTTAGATCATACTTTAGCAGTATGTTTCCAATCAAATAGTGATAATATTAAGGCAGTAAATGATAATCATTTAGAAGTGCTGAAAACTATTACCGAATCAAACCAAAGTCTAGACTTTGGGAAGAATTACGTTCAGCCAAGAAAGTTATATTACCTTTTGCAGGGGATGACTCATTAGACATTTTCGCTTTTGCATTAATGGTCAAAAATTTGCGCACTTTAGCTCCTTCACTACAAGATTCAGAACTAGTTTCGGTTGCATGTAGTAAGTGTACAGGTCCAGTTGCGCTTTATTTAGCCATGAATCCGCATATAGCCAATTCCCGAAATTGGGACAGCTTTAAAGAAATTTTAATCGATAGAGTTGGTTGCGGAGGTGAAATCGTCACCCCTACGTCGTTCCACACGGCGCGACTCAAACAGGGAGAAACTATCAAACTTTTCGCTGCTAGGCTAGAGAAAATGGCTTCACAACTTAGGTGAGTCAAACCTTCAGACTCGGAGGCACAACGAACTTTTAAACAATTAGCTAAGAATGACGGTACGCGTTCAGTATTTTTACACGCTATGCCACGAGAAATCGAAACTCGTGTAACATTACAAATGCGTACTACGTTCAGAGATACGTATAATTCAGCCATCTATAAATGTTCAGTTTTAGCTGGATTCCAAGGCGATGAAAATGATCGTAACTCAGATAAATCAGGAACTAAACAAATTTCCAACACGGATGTTAACAAGCTTTTGGCACAATGCTAGATAAAATGAATTCCTTAGAGAAAGGTATGACTAAGGTTAGTAACGCTAAAGCTAAAAATGTTGAAGCTAAAGTTAGCACAGTTAACACTAACGTAAATCAAGTCAAAATGTGCTACCGTTGTTCAGCCCCAGAGCATTTAAAACGAGAATGTCATACAAAAGGCGAAAATTAACAGCTAGTCCGACAACGTTGGGAAAATACTAAACAGGAAGGAGGATTTCCAACATATAAATCTAACAACAAAAACGGTCGCGGAGGTAACCGTTCAGGTGAAATAACCGACGTAAACGCGGAAATTATTTTTCTGGTTTTAACAATAGGGATTCTATCCAGTTTAACAAGAAAAATAACCCTTACTCATTCCAAGCTAACACTAGCAATAACGGTAACAATGGTTACTATAACGGGAAACAAAATCAAAATAATAGTAATAATTATGGTAAGAACCAAAACTAAAATAGGAATCGGAATCAAAATCAAAACCAAAATCGGCAACGGAAAAATAACAACGGCCAAAACCGTGTTCCACAACACCCTACAGACGTAAACGAGGCCAATGACTCGTGTCAAAACGGTTGTAATTCAAAAAACGAGTTAGTAGTCTGAATATGAACAGGGATTCAAAACTAAACTTAAATCAGTCAGAACAGAGCCATAATGACGATCAAAACCCGCACGTAAGCTCAGTTCAAGCTCAAACTCCTGTTGATGAAACTAATAGGTAAATAATACTCATTCTTTAAACGTAAAATGCATTTCATTATTTTCAGAAGAAGATGCAAATAAATTAATGCTTAAGTTGTACTCAAACATCGAATGGCACCAGCAAAAACTTGCTTTGCCAGATCGTACGTTAGCTTTACCACGTTTAGCGTCATATTTTGGCAAAATTCCATCAAAATACGTTGCAAGGTCTATAAACAGTAACACAAATTTTGTAAATGAATTTACAAATGCTTTAAACACAGTTAAAGATAAATACGATTTAACTTGTGACTCAGTAATAGTAACTCTATTCGAGGATGGTTTAGATTCTACAAATTTTCATTCAGAATTAAACCCAGTTGATACTAAAAAGCCGATAGTTATTGCTTTATTAGGTAACGAACACGTAGTTTAGTTCAAACATACGGATGATTCATTCTATAAAGACGGAGTTAAAATGCCTTCGGGCACTTCTATTGGTATTTCACCAACAACGCAGAAAGATTGGAAAATTAGAATTCCAACAGTTGTAGGAACGTTTGACCTACAATCTGCTTAACGTTTTGGGACAGCAAAAATGTTGCCGACTCAAATGCGTCACCAGTGAAACACTCATCGTTGGGAGAGCGAGGAAACTTGCTCACAAGCATTTCTGCTCAACCGGGCAACAGATGGTACAAGCAGCACCATCTAGCGTCCGAGGTTGATACTAGCCACGAGTCGGAGCAGCAAGGAGAAGCATCGCTCGACTCGGAACAAACAGCGCCTAACGCTGACAACATTCAAGTTAACACAGTTTTAAATAAAACTAAGGTTAAATATTCACGTCCACACTTAGTGTTTGACGTTGGTAATAGGCCAGAAATCTGTTTATTCAGCAGCACAACGCATGCTTAAGAATTGTAGCGTAAAATGCCATTTAATTCCGATGACCACTCCAGTCAACTTGGTTGGGGTCGGAAATCACCAGATTAAAACCGATAGGAAAATAGTAACAACTGTAGAAAAGTGTGAATTTTCTAGAAATCAAGAATTTATTATCGTTCTTGATGGTTCATTTGGTAATATTTCAGTGCTATTGGGATACGATTTCATGTCGAATAAATCGGATTCGGATTCGTTAGTATTAAATTGCCCAGATAACGTCTTAACTATAGGCGATTTAAAATTTCAAATGTCGTCTACACCAGAACCAACTCATGATGCTTATAACCAAAATAAGGAAATAATAAACAGGGAATTTTATAAACCCAATCACATTTACGTAGCGTCACTTAACATAGCTACAGATGTAGAAACTGATGATAACCCTAAATCTAAATGGAACTGTACACCTAAACAACATTTAATAGACATAACTGTACCCTTGTTACGAGACGAAATAATTCCATCAAATTGTGAGAGTAGAATAACCGGAAATTTACATTTCCTATATCCAGAAATACAGACAGGAGTATTCCAACCTAAAAACGGCAAATTTCCTGTACATCTTGCTCACAGTCTTGTTAACACAACTCCCACAGGTATTATTCCAGTCATTTGCATAAATCTTAATGGATTTGACGTAGAACTAAAAGCAGGTATTATCCTAGGTACGTACACGACAGCTATTATCGAGTACGAGGATGACTCTTCCTTCCTTAGGATGACGCTTCAAATTCAAATTTGCCCACCTCAAGTCCCATTGAGAAATCTCTAACCGCAAGTCCCATCGAGGTATCTCAAATCTCAAGTCCTATCGAGACTTCCCAAAACCAATCCAAACCAAGTGAAAGCTCATCGGAGGTGCCAGTTAGTAGCCTAACTGACGCTCCCAAGCCAAAATCCAAGGCAGAACTCGATGCGGAATGGGAAATTTTAAAACATAGGTTCACATTTCCAGGTTTAAACAGGGAGCAAAGGGGAGAATTTCTAGATATGCTTAGAAATCATCAGGATTCATTTTCTAAAAACGATTTCGACTTAGGATGTTACGAAGGATACAAAGTTCCTATAGATACTGGCGAGTCACAACCAGTAAGTTCTAAAATGTACCGAGTTCCATTTCACCAACGTGAATTATTGGATAAATATATTGACAAAATACAGAGAGTAGGAATAATCCAAGAAGGAAAATCAGGATGGTTATCTTCTTGTCTAATGATAAAGAGAAGGCCAACTGGCTATCGCATAGTCGTAGATTTACGCGGCTTGAATTCTGTCGTCGAAAGTGAAAGTGTTCCAATACCTACTGTGACAGAAAGCATGGCTCACCTTAGCGGAGCTAAGTATTTTACACGCTTAGACTTTAAGTTTGGATTTTATCAACTTAAATTAGCGGAATCTGCTAAACCTAAGACGTGCTTCTCTGCTAACTCTAAACCTATTTCTTTAACCGGCTCCCAATGGGCCTTAAAACAGCGCCTGCACACTTTCAATTTTGTACTCAACAAATATTTGCAGACGTGCTAGGAGCCTATTGTACCGTTTATCTTAAAACTCACACCAGTCATGTGAATTGAGCACTAGAACTAGTCGCTCGTTCAAGAATAAAACTCGGCATTGAAAAGTGGAATTTGCAGGTTAAATTCCTAGGCTTTGTATTAGACGAAAACAGGATACAACCCGATACCGATAAAACAAAGGCTATGCAACATTATCCTACACCTAAAACACCTCCGTTCATTTTTAGGTATGGTAAATTTCTATAGGCGGCACATTTCCTTCATTCGCCGAAATGTCACAGATTTTGTCCAAACTAACACGGAAAAACTGAAAATTTCTGTGGGGTGAAGATGAAGAGAGCATTTCAAGAACTTAAGCGAGCTGTGATAAAAGCTGCAATGCTTAACCCTTTGAGAGCTGCGTTTTTTTTTTATCTCCCAAAAAAGTAGGGGTAACCTGGACGGGGCTCGAACTAGCAACCTGAAGGAGCTGTCAAACGTGAGGCACACGCCTCTACCAACTCGGCCACGGCCGTCTCTAGAGTCGGCTTGTTACGGGAACCTAGTATTGTTGTCATTCCTGCATTGTTGGCCATCTCGCGCGTAGTAAGGACTCTGTTTTTAATACTTCAACCTGTGCTTGTGTTTGGCCCGAGATTTTCTCGGGTTTAGCATTCAAAGGGTTAAACACCCAAATTTGACTAAACTTTTTTTTCTTAAAACTGACGCTAGTGGAGTAGCGATCAGAGGTTGTTTAAGTCAATATCACGGAGGTGTAAATTATCCGTTAGCCTACACTTCCCGAACCCTCACCAAGGCGGAACGGAAGGAAACAACTACTACAAGGGAAATTCTAGCGATTATACATTGTATAGATTCATTTCGTTGCTATTTACTTGGTAAGATGATTTTTTTAACCACAGATCATTTAGCAATTTGCTATCTTTATTGTGCCTCCACCCCCCCCCCCCCAAATTAGAGAGAATCTTTCTTCAACTCAGGGAATATGAATTCATCTTACGTCACAAGTCGGGCCCACTTCTAGCGGTTTCCGACGCGCTATCTCGTATAGAGATACCGGTCGCTGTGTTGGGCAGTCAATTTCCTGACTGAACACGACAACACCTAGCGGAGGAGCAACGAAACGATCCATTCTTAGGCCAAATCATAAAACGCCTTAAAGATCAGTGATCTGAAGATCTGATCGACGCTTCTAACAAGCGAAACATCTTTTATAAAGATCATGACGGAATTCTATACAGAATTCGACTAGCAGACCAAATAGAGGCCGTATGCACAATCTAGCACAGATGTGTATACCTAAATCTCTACGGAACTGTTGTATCCGGGATTACCATTCCACACCTGGCGCCGGGCATCGCGGAGCCAGTAAAACTAGAGAATTAATAGAGCTGTATTGCTATTGGCCTAAAATGATGGATGATATCGCACATTACGTTAAAACTTGTCAAGTATGTCAAGCCTACGTTAGACCTAATAAGCCACTCAATGCTAAGCTAAGAGCCTATCAACCCCTACAAAGACCAGGTCATTCACGGAGCTTGGATCTCATTGGACCCTTGAATAGAAGCGTTCACAGGAACGTTTACATAATGACGTTAATTGACGACTTCAGTCGTTACGTAATTGCAGTCGGAATTCCCGATAAGAAAGCAGAAACAATAGCCAATAAGTTGTTTTCTCACCTCATAGCTAGATTTGGAGCAGCCGTGCAATTGCGCGGCGACAACAGAAGTGAGATAAACAATGCTTTTGTGGCAAGATTGTCAAATTTGTTCAATATTAAACAGATAAATTTCATTACTAACACATCGTGGGTAGGAGGAACAGTAGAAGCAGCAAATAAGAGAATAGAGACAGTACTACGTAAAATTTCTGCAAGTTGTCCAGAAAATTCGTGCAAGTATTTAGAATTAGTGACTATGGCACTGAATGCGTGTCCTAATTCGACCACGCTAATTAGCTCACATTATTTACATCATGGTTCTGAATTTAGATTGCTGAGTACATTAGCTTTCGAACCACCACGAATCTGCTATGATAGTACGTCTAGAGAGTAGACTACAAGCAGCATTCAAAGTCGCTCGAGCGCATACTTGGAAAGCAGTTAAGAGACAACAAAACTTTTATGATCGCACTGCACGTCCGTACCGCTACAAAGTGGATGATTACATATTATTACGCGACTTCTTACCAATTAAACAAATTTCACCGAAATTACTTCGTGCTTGGACGGGACCGTTCATAATTATGGAATTGGTAATGATGTTATCGTTCGTATTGTACATTTTTTGGATCCATTACTCTTCGGTTCCATAGGGAAAAGGCGGAAATGTCACATTACGGCAATGTAGGCATTGCCGTGCCGTTATGGGGCTACTTACCAAGAAGTGTGCACTTAACCGGAGTTGCTGGGCCCGCGAAGATTCTTCTGGCGGCACACCATCCACCAATACTTTCTGTCCCGGGTCCTCCAAAATCAGTTCTTTATCAAAAGTTATAAAACGGAAGTTGGACGAACTGTGCTATACTGTTTAATTTTACATCCGTAAGGATATGAATTATAAAATTAAAATTGATAATGACAATAATCAATATTTGCATTTCACATCCATAAGGAAATGGATCATGGACCATGGTTCCTAAGAACGAACAACCAACCTGTTCCTTTTAACGGACCTACCGATTTGGATTTATCAAAGCAGCTTAACGGTACCTTGACAGAAGCTGAAATAAAATTACAACAATATATAGCAAAACTTCTGGAAGATCCGACAGACCATTTATCGGATATTCAGCCACCAACGTTTGCGCCTTCCGAGCCTGACGATGCAGCTAGCGGTTCAGAAACAAGCTCAACCAAGAAACGCAAACGCGTCGAGCCAAAATCGGCCGCTTATTTACAAAGTAAGTACCGTAAAATAGATTACGAACTAAATAAACAAAGAATGATTGGTTCTACGCATGGTTATAATACCCGTAGCAGTAAAACTACCCCAGAAATCAGGCTGCTTCGGCAGTTGGAAGAGGCAAACATTGACGATGAGTAATTCTTTGAGTATCCAACGGAGAACAAAGAAAACATGGTGTCACCGTGAAGAATCGTTCACTCGCTCTGCACGCGGGGACCCTAGTGAGTAAAAACGGAAGTTCCTTTCCGAAACCAACGCATGATTGCTAGACCAGTCACCTACGCAGTTTCGGTTCTCACAGTGAACACGTTACATCGCATAAATTCATGAAAATAGCTTACGTCTATTATGTTTCAGGATGTAATATAAAATAACTTTGAGACAGAAACTCGTAGTTTGTTTCAGAAAATATTATTATTTAGAAAATAAGAAAAATATATACAAAACATAATATACGAAAAACGAAAGATACGTCAAATGCGTAAACACGTATAAACATACCATACGAATACGTAAATTAATAAATATTTACAACATGACATAAGCAAATGATAAAATATGAATGGAAATATTTACAGAAACATGGTAAATCACAGGACATAAAATAAAATAACGTAATCAAAATATTTACAAGTATGTTATACAAAAGGTTGCAACAAATAAGACGTGGGCAAATCATAAAATAAGAAAAATAAATTCACGCCAACCATGTCGTAACCGTATCTTACAGTATGAAATTTTAACCTAGTAAATGGGTGAAAATTATCAAAAATAAATTTAGAATTATTGAACGAAGGAAAATCAAGAAAATCGAATTTAGTAAATAACCATACAATTTAATTTGGAAAACCGGAAACCGAAAATATTTCGGACGAAACGTTTAATCTTTACGGTAAATTACGGTTACAGGAAAACAAAGTTAAAATATGTTATATGACATGGTAAATCAATACAAATACGTACAACACATGTAAAATTCCAGGGTTCTGGTAAATAAATGAAATAAAATGGCAACATAAATGAAACAATAAGCAAAGATATAAAATAATAAAACATTGAATGGTAAATATACACAAAAACATTACCTGAAAAAAAAGGATCAAAATTAGTACATATAAAAACAGTGTACGATCACAGATTTAAGAAGTATAAATTTAATACTTGGTCATGACAAAATGATGAAAATCGAAAAAAATTTTAGGAACAGGGAAATTTATAAGATTTCATGTGGAAAGTTACGAAACAAATCAGAAAATGTCATTTGGAAAAACTTTCAGAAATCTATGATCATAAAAACATGATATTTTCCCTTAAAGGCACATAACTCCCTCCGGTATATTTTAACAGTTTCACTCGATACATTACCGGAAATAGTTTTATATAAACTGATTTACCTTTCATTTGCTGGTCTAAGGGTACGATGCAGATGTCAGTAGTGGCGCGTGAATGTTATTAGGCTTGTTTTAAACGGCTCGGTCCGAGCGGTATATAACTCCAGCCACATCGCTGGCAAGCCGCGGCCCTGGAGGAAGGATAATTAATCCTTCGCTCAAGCTTGCGACTTGGTCGTACGATGTGTCACGTTGCAGCGGCCCCGAAATGAGTATGACTAGTGTCGTAAAGCAATGCGCGCTGCGGTCGTTTAAACTATATTTTAGCGTAGGTGACGCAGAGTAAAGCGGCCAGAACGGAGGGATTTATGTGCCTTTAACCACATATAATAAAATAAGAAAAAAAAATTAGAATTAAATATACAATTATATACAACCCTGAATTCAGGGCGGGCAAAGGCGAACTTGACCGCACCGCTCATCTGTACCGGGCAGTCGAGAAACGGCAACGGCACTAATCGTCGCCGCTGTCGCTATCCAGGTCATCTTAAATAAAGAAAATTGAACGACAAAGATTAAAATTCAATTCATAAAATTATGAATGCATGTGAAATTAACATGTAAATTGGTTCATTGTGAGTATAAACGATCACATATAGTGATGCATGTTGTTGCCTTAATTTCTCTCACGTTCATAAGAACAATATATAGGGAAATCATTGTAAAATTGTATACGAGATTGTGATGTTCAAGCATATGAAATAGCTGGGACATGTTCTTGCCCGCCATAATTGTTACAATTACATGAACATTTTGTGAGTGATACTACCCCCCCACCCCACCCCCAAAATAGTCCAAATTAAAATGGAATCAGCAAAATAATTTTGCATTAAGACCATGAGTTACAAACACCTTTTCAAAACCATTATTTAGAGTTCGAACACGCAGCGGAAATTTAATTTTCCTACGCGCAGGGAGCCTAATCTACTTTTAGCGCTTACTTTGCGCTACCGCACTCGTTGCGGCTAATAGTTCAAAAAACCAAGGAATTTGTAAAGATACATTCCTAATATTTACCGGATGGTTACCGGATATTCAAAACTAATGTTTTATGTTATTTGAACTTATACGTACTATACAAACTTGTACAGTAAACAAATTATACTAAGAGATTAATATCGCCCCCCACCCCCAATGTAAAATTTCAAAACTTGCATTTCACTCACACTCTAGTTATTCTAGACAGCAGTTTATTCTTGAAACGGAAAGGGTGCCACATAAATAAATAATAGGCTATATAGGAGTCCAGTTTCATTAACTTAGTTCGGACCACCTAGCCAAATTGAAACTTATTACACCAATAAATAAAACACCACTCCATGGCACGGATTCCCTTTCACGAATGAGATAATGATGAAAGCATTTAAGATCCTAGGCAGATGCATTTTAATTATTTTAAAGGCATAAAAAATATCAAAAGTTATAAAACGGAAGTTGGACGAACTGTGCTATACTGTTTAATTTTACATCCGTAAGGATATGAATTATAAAATTAAAATTGATAATGACAATAATCAATATTTGCATTTCACATCCATAAGGAAATGGATCATGAAACATAAAATTGCAGTTTATTTTAAAACCAGTTCGTACAAATTCCTCTTCCAATGCTTCAAATAATTATCATCAAGTTGTTAATAAAACAGCAAATAAATAAATTGAAATAAATGTATACCATTTCATGTAAATGAAACTTACCAAAAGGCCTAGAATTCATAGAGCCAGTAAAATTGGAAATAAACAACTTACCTCAAAGTAACTTGATTTTACTTTTGAGAACCATTGATTTAAGGTTAAAACACTTTTGAAAAAAAAAGTATTTACCGAAATCGATATACTTTTTTTGCTGAAAAAGCAATAAAGTATTTTCAAATGCATATATCGCATTAGATTTTTTAAAGACTCATCACAATCAATAATTAAGCTTAAATTGCATAATATTGTGATAAGATTTAAAATAAGCTTTTGGAAGTTGTTCGAAAAGGAAATGTTTTGCATAAACAAATTTGATATTATCATTTCCACTTCCAGTAAATCAAAAAATAATATTTACTAACCAGTATGTTAACAAAATTTAAATTTAACATCACATGATGAAAACTTTGATAAGAAAATTTAAATAATAAATAAGAAATTTTCTTACCGTATTGTCCATCATGGCAGACGGGACAGTCACGCCTACAGGGACCAGGGCGACGGCACTGCTGGACGCCGCTGCCGGATGCATCGGCGATGTTTGGGACGTTTGTATCCTGAACATGCGCGATGCGGATAAAGTCCGGAAGCGGCGGCAAACCCTCTAGCAGGCAGTCCGGGAAAAATCCCGCAAGATCATCGGGCAGCTCATTGTTCGGCAGGAAAGCCTCCTGATGACGGGCGGTCTCTTCATGCTGCGCCAGGGCTCGATGCAAATTCCGCTGCATGAAGAAAACGTTTTCGGCGTTGACCGCCCGCCAGAAATACGAAGCAAACTCTTCGGTTCCATAGGGAAAAGGCGGAAATGTCACATTACGGCAATGTAGGCATTGCCGTGCCTTTATGGGGCTACTTACTAAGAAGTGTGCACTTAACCGGAGTTGCTGGGCCTGCGAAGATTCTTCTGGCGGCACACCATCCACCAGTACTTTCTGTCCCGGGTTCTCCAAAATCAGTTCTTTGGAAAAGAGGCGTAATACGTAATCGAGGGGATCCTCGTCGGGTAATATCGGCGAGTACGGCGTCTCTTCCACGGAACGATGAGGGCATTCGCGGAACAATGCGGGGGCCCTCTCACAATATCGATAGTGTTCCAGGCATGTCCCAAACACTAACAAGTTTAGCGATAGCAATCGCAAAAAAGTCTCTCATGTAGCGAGGCATGTTAGCAACCGTGCTCCCCTCCTCCTTTGGGGCCCTTTTCCTCTTCCTGTGAGGGGGATCCATAGCGATAGAAAATTGGGGAGCGAAAAGCGAAAGCGAACAGTCAGGTGGAAGTACACAACTTCGTGTGCGAGAAAAAGCACCGAATTATCCCGGGTCCGAAATATTGTGACCCAAAAACGGACATTGGCAAGACCAATGGGTGCAAAGTTCAGGCTTGACGTCATGAAAAGGGGCTCTCTCTTTTTCCTAGGGACCTAGCTCACCCCCTCTGCTCATATAGTGACCATCAGCTATTGTTTACATGGCCTCGACCAGGCCACATTTTGAGGTCAGATCAAGTCAACATGGCCCAGAGCCGTGCCCCCAACCCTTTCAACCCACCGCCCACTTTCGTTTATAATCCATCCCTTCCCTCAGTAGAGAGAGTGACCATGCTCAATGGCACTCTCAGCAAGTGAAAGGGATGGTCAATGTAGGTTAGGACGGCTCACCCTTGACCATGGTACAGTTGCTATCCACCCAAGAAGCTAAATTTAGCAAACGCACTCCATAGTGGGAAAATACAGGACTATTCTTTTAAAATAAGAAAAGAAAATTCCGAAACAATATCCTATGAAATAAAATAATTTAATTCATGTATAAGGTCACAAACATATACAAAAGTGTAAATAATTGTGATATGTTTTCAGATAACCTAAAATATATGTGAATGTAACATAACTGATGTAGACCAAAATTAGAGTATTTTCAGAAAAACAGTGCAACGTACAGTGAATTGTGGTGAATTGTGTCAGGATGGCAGATAAATGGAGAAAAGAGGCCAAATCATAGAACAGGAATCATTCCTCCATGATCCAGGACTAATGAATAAAAAGATAAGTGATCCCTAGCCTTGTGGTGAAAAACAATCTGTGTAAATTATACACCCAACCCCTCCTTGCTACAACACAGATAAATTAGTTGCCACTTGCTATGCAAAGTTAAAAATATGAAATTTTAAATTAATTGGGGAAACACATGTTAACTTATTGTTTGGAAAACATTCCTATTACTCATTGTAATGCTCAATTAATTTGCAAAATATCGCTGTTACTCAATGTAAAGCTCAGTTAATTTGGAAAACATTCCTGTTACGCATTTAAAGTTCAATCAATTTTGAAAAACATTGGTGTTACACATTGTAAAGCTTAGTTAACTTGAAAAGAAAAACATTGCTGTTACACATTGTAAAGCTTAGTTAACTTGAAAAGAAAAATATTGCTGTTACAAATTGTAAAGCTTACTAACGTGGAAAACATTGCTGTTTCCTATGGTAAGGCACCCTTAACGTTAATTATATAAAATGATTCGCTATGTGAATCCAATTTGATAAAGAGTGAGGTACGCTTAAGACCTGGAACGCCTGAAGTAACTTCAATTTAACGGTTACACTAAGTTTCAAAGTACCTCACGTGTAAGTTCCTAAAGAACAGATTACACACGTTTACTCAGGTTGTAGTGAAAATACCTTGAAAGATCTACCGCATGCTGGAAAGCACTTTTCCTGGTTGGCAACAACCGCATGTGATAGAGTTGTAAGTGCAAACTTATAGCCTAGCGAATCAATGATGGAGTCTGGCCAACTCGTATTATTTGATTCGCCCAGGGTAACTAGGACTGTAGTTACACTGTCACTCAGTGACGTGGAAGTCGAACGAAATTCGTCCCCTTAATTGGAAAAAAATGTAGTTGTTTTGACTTCCGGTGCTAGTCACCACACAAGCGGTGCAACATCGCTCTGAACAAGATATTCAAAATTAAATTAGCAGGCATACTGTAAGTTAAACAGTTTGCAGTCGCAACGCCTACATACCAAAATCAAAAAAAAAATGTACGGATGTCATGCGTATTCTAAGTTAAACAGTTTGCAGTCGCAACGCTTAGATACGAAAATTTTACGGATGCTGTGCATTTTCTAAGTTTTCTAAGTTTGCAATCGCAACGCTTAGATACAAAAAAAAATAATGCCTATTACAGCAGGTTAGTAGAAACTTGCATTTAGAAAAAAAATTTTATTAGCACAAATGGAAAAAAAATTTTGTATGATTGCTGCATTTTGATTTAATTTTAAATCGTAGGTTTCTGGAATACGCCTATGTATTGGTCGCTTACGTTCAGGAGGGCCAATGTAGGTAGCATAGGCATAAAACGGTTATTTGGCGGGCAAAAGAGCTTGTTAAATGCAATAGCCTTACAGATAAATCACTCTATAACATTCACTCTAGTAACGAATACGAGTCACTACAGAATCGCACAACATCAGGCTCAAGGATTGTACTGATTACATCCTGTGGTATAACATATTTATTGTGAGGAAACGCAATAATTTATAAAAGTCATGTTTGCTGGCGGACCTTAACTGCTAGGTTCGACCTGAGCATGATAGTCAAATTGGGTTAACACACATATACATAAACAAGGTTCTTAAAATGCCATGATAGACGGCTTTCTGTATTGGTCAGTTTAAACTGTCACGTGGTAATCAAAAGGGAAAACGGACAAACACGAATATGGTCGTGCTGCTAATCGTAAAAGCTACGATTGACGGCTTCCCATACCGGTTAGCCTGAACTGTCTCGTAGTAGTCAAATGGGTGTAACACATACAAGTAAATATAAAATACATTTTACACACCACATCAATCGAGCCGCATATATGAATGAGTTGTAGTACTCGGTATGCTGTTTCGAAGTCAATTGCAGTCACTAACAAAAAATACCACCAAAATCGTGGAGTATGTGAAAATATTTTGAACATTAAGTACGCAGTAGGCACACAGTCATGAAAATTTTCATTGGGAATAACAGTAAACGACACTTGAATAAAGGGGTTAAGCGAATATGAGTTAACGGGGTAACAAAACAGATATCCTGTCCCCTGCCTTGCCCTAATGCTTATTTTGTTACTATGTAGCATGAAAAAATTACCAAATAAGTAAAAAGCATTATAAAACCGATTTTGATAACTTGGTCACCAGTTTGAATCCCAGCACGGGGCCAAACAAGTGATATTACGTTCAGAAACATACAGGTTCTGGGCGACTCATGTATGTAGCATGCATACGATATTTTATTTTATGAAGACTGTGTATTCCGATGAAATCTTGTTGCCATTGGTACTGCAGGAAAATAATGACTAAATTTGACAATGTCAAATAGTACTGTTCGAATCGAACCATGGACATTCCATAGATTTTATAAATTAAATTGCCGATAAAGAGCAAACCGAAGTCACGTTTGGCTATAAAGTGACTTTTTTCCCAAATGTGAAGAGGCAAGAAACAAGATTTCAAAGGGAAAAAATTGAAAGGTGAAAAACATAGCCAGTAATGCTCGTTTCTTTCATTCCCCCAGCTAGAGCGAAAAACTAGGCCAAATGGTTGGCGACGTAATTACCGAGGGTAGACAAACCTACTCAGCCTTGAATGACGTTGGCCTTTCTTTGAGGTAAAAAAAA